>JAJOOF010006370.1:0-15922 GCA_029582545.1 Solanum lignicaule
AAAAAAAAAAAAAAAAACAAAAAAAAAGCCAGTCCAAACACCCTCTTAATATCATACACTGTAATCAGATTAGTGGTTTAAAAGCAAATTCTTTGGGGATGGAGAGGTTACTTCAATCCGACTAATTTTATTTGATAGTCAAATTCATTTTAGTAAGTTGGGCCAAAATGTTTGGATATCTTTGCTTAAAGTTGTTTGTTTCAATATAAAATAGGCCGCGCACACACATACTTTGTTGTGTTTGATGTTACATTTCCCCTCATATTTGTCTGTGCTGAGAAAATTTTCTAGAATTCTGCAAATTAAGCTGCTAGTGAATAACGTCTTTTTTTTTTTCTTGTGTTGCATGATTTATACTTGGGGTTTACATAATCTATGCTTTCAATTATTTAATGATCATTGTATTTGTGCAACTGACTTTTGGTTACGATGGTTGTGATCTTAACTGGAAACTCAGGAAGTTGAGGAAGTTACAGAAAGTGAAGCAAGTAAAACAATAGAAAAAGTGGTTGTGGACTCACCAAACCTAGCTGATTATGTTGGCAAACCTATTTTCCATGCTGAGCGCATATATGATCAGACCCCAGTTGGAGTTGTGATGGGTCTTGCTTGGACTTCAATGGGTGGCTCAACACTCTATATAGAAACGTCTTTGGTGGAGCAAGGAGAAGGAAAAGGGGCTCTCAATGTAACAGGACAACTAGGCGACGTTATGAAAGAAAGTACCCAAATTGCCCATACGGTTTCCAGGATCATTTTGCAGGAGAAGGAGCCTGATAACCACTTCTTTGCAAATAGTAAGCTTCATCTTCATGTTCCTGCGGGTTCTACCCCTAAGGATGGCCCTAGTGCTGGTTGTACTATGATAACATCCTTGTTGTCTCTTGCCATGAAAAAGCCTGTTAAACCTTACCTGGCAATGACCGGGGAAGTCACGCTAACTGGAAAAATTCTTCCCATCGGCGGGGTATGTTAACAATTCTTACTCTTTCTATTTTTCATTGATTTTTGTCTTTTATGGTCTTTTTGCTTGATTATTTTCCCGTGTCTATATGTTTACATGCATGTGTGTGTAATACACACAAGAGTGGTCTTTTCATTTTGACCATCATTAAGAGGATTCATGAGAGTTGGGTACATCTTATGAAGTGCGCTGGATTTACAAAAAATTTACCTTTTTGGTTCAATATTAGGTCAAGGAGAAAACCATAGCAGCACGACGAAGTGATGTGAAAACTATAATATTCCCTTCAGCTAATCGAAGAGATTTTGACGAGCTTGCTCCTAATGTCAAGGAAGGCCTTGATGTACACTTTGTGGATGAGTACAAGCAAATATATGATTTGGCATTTTGACAGCTATAGTATAGAATATTTAAGTTGCTCTTGGAGACGAATTGTCCAGCAGTAGGCTGAGTTCGCCATCTCATTCATTCTGGTCCTTATTCCCGGAGATGTAGTTTTGTTTTGCTCCTTGTCACAACAAGCAACTTTGATTTTTTTCACACACCATCGTATCACATAATTCATATATCTCAAGGAGATAAATTTTACCTTTTGCCAAGAATAAAGGTAAGATTTGACGGAAGTCTCTAATTTATTAGACTCCACCCACTGTTAAAGTTTCTTGAATAAAGATTTATGACCTCTTGGCATCTTACAGGCAAAGATACAAAAGAAGGGAAGAGACAGAACACAAAAGAAACCTTTTCTCAGGTTTTGTTGACGTTGGGCAGTCGTTCTTTATGTTAGCTGTCTATTCAGCGACCAGTGTGCAAGCATGACACTGATGATTTCATCAATTAATTATCATCTGTTGTACTCATGCTCAAATTTGTTAATCTTATATCTATCTATCTATCTATCTATCTATCTATCTATCTATCCTACATTAAAAGCATAAAGGTCCACAGAAATCTTGTTTGAACTTTTTGCCATTCATTAAAAGACTTTGCTTTAGACAATATTCTTTTCATCATTTTCCTCAAATTATTATTTAATTTATTTGGTTAATGTAATTTAATATTCCTTCCATATTTTAAGGATTAGTATTCCTGATATAAGGATTAGAATTTGTTTAGGTGTAGAATTAATGTTTTCCTTTCATATTGGTGTAGAATGCTGGGTATCCAAATATTATGGATACTAAAAATTCATACTTTCAGTAAGTTCGAATGAGTTACATTACTGTGATACATAATTAAGTAGTTTAATAAAGAAAGGATTAGTATAAAGAGAAAAGTACATAATTACTCCATTAAAGTAAGGTCTTTTTTTTTTTTAAAAAAAAGATACTCAAACTTTGCAGGGTCCTAATACACCCCTAATCTAGTTTAACGTGAAATTATTGAACCCTTTTTCAGCATTTAATACAGAGAGTGTATATCACTCACCTTAAGAGCGTGAAATTGAAAATAAAAATAAGATTTAACTTTTTTTTTGCAATATTCTTTATTAAATAATGTATGGATAATCTTTTATTTTACAGTTAATTTTTTTTCTTCTCCTTCCTAAGCTTCACCACTGAAGGATATGGCAATGGCTTCAAGTTCTTTTTTTTTCTTTTTTTCTCTCTTTTTGTTTTGCATTCGGATTGAATTTTGACGGAGGCATTTAGTTGTCACTTAATAACACAATCTCAGTTCATTAAAGAAAACACCTTTTTTGTTCTGTCACTGGTAAAAATTTCATTGACAATTAGTTAATTTCCCTTGCAATAGAGATGACAAATTTGTTGTTTCATCCTTAGATTTCTTCTCCTCCTTCTTGGTCGGCGTGGGTGAGAAGCGCCAGAAAGATATGGCAACATTGAAGAGAAAGATGATGGAGACGTCGAAGAAAGAGCGATTTCAAGTGACCTCTAATCAATTACGGAATTGAAATTATGTTAAGACCAAGTAAAAATTATCTCATTTAAGCCTGAAGAGAGAATTTCCTTTTTTTTCAAATACAACCTAGAATTGATGAAGACAAGGAAAATAAAGAATTAAAACTAAGAAAATAAGGAAAAAAATATAAACAAAAATAAAGATTAGGAAATTAGGTAAAAATTGACACGTGGCAAGTTGTAATAGGTGCGTGTTTGCACCTTCTTTCTTATAATTGACTGTAAAATGAGATATTTTTATCACTTTGAATTGTTCAGTGGGGTACTAGGAACCTTATAATGTTTTAGTGTCTTTTTAAATAAAGTGTCATAGTCGAATGAGATAATTATGTATTTTCTCTAGTCCCCATTAAATTAGTACCTATTTTTTAAAAAGACACATAAACTTTGTCGGGTCCTATGACCCCCTGAATGAATTTAAAATAATACTATTGCCTCATTTTTTTGATTTACCCCACTTTTAAGAAAGAAAGTGATGTCACACACTAATTCTTGATTGCCACGTGTTAAAATACCATAAATTTAAAAAATAAAAAAAGAAAAAGGCTAACTTTTTATAAAAAATAAAAATAAATCCAAAAACCTCTCTGTCCCGCTCCACCTGCTTCTTCCCTTTCCCTAATCCTCTCCAACAGAAAAAGAAAAAGAAAAAGAAGAGTAACAAATGATTAAGCAAGATGAGTGCCATTGTTATGAAATCTAATTTGTGATACTTTCAAGCTCACATCAATTAATACTATTCTGGGTGGGACCATAGGAGGAAAAATGTCATTTTTTGTCGTCGAAAAAATATTTTTCTCTGGATGAAAGAAGATGACGACGTCGAAGAAAAGAATGATTTCAAGTGATCTCTAATCAATTACGGAACTGAAATTATGTTCAGACCAAGTAAAAATTATCTCATCTAAGCCTAAAGGGAGAATTTTTGTTTTTACAAATACAACCCAAAATTGATGAAGAAAAGGAAAATTAAAAGAATTAAAACTAAGAAAATAAGGAAAAACTATAAACAAAAACAAAGATTAGAAAATTAGGTAAATATTGACACGTGGCAAGCAATAATTGGTGCATGCTTGCACCTTCTTTCTTATATTGACTAAAAATGAGATATTTATATATATTACTTTAAATTGTTCAGTGGGGTATTAGGAACCTTATAAAGTTTAAGTGTCTTTTTAAAAAAAGTATCCTAGTTGAATGAGATAATTATGTATTTTCTCTAGTCCCCATTAAATTAGTACCTATTTTTTCTAAACGACACATAAACTTTGCGGGGTCCTATGACCCCCCTGAATAATTTTAAAATAATACTATTGCCTCATTTCTTATCTGCCCCACTTTTAAGAAAGGAAGTGATGTCACGCACTAATCCTTGATTTCCACGTGTTAAAATACCATCAATTTAAAAAATAAAAAGAGAAAAAGACTAACTTTTTATAAAAGAAAAAAATAAATCCAAAATCCTCCCCTCCCCTCCCCACCTGCTTCTTCCCTTTCTCTAATCCTCTCCAACCCAAAAAGAAAAAGAAAAGGAAAAGTGACAGATGCTTAAGCAAGATGGATATTGTTACGAAATCTACTTTGTGATTATTTCAAACTCACATCAATTAATACTGTTCTGGGTGGGACCATATAAGTGGAGGAAAAATGACATTTTTTATCGTCAGAAAAATATTTTTTCACCGGATAAAATGGTGACTAGCAGTGCATTGAACAAAATAAAGGCAACAAACAATTGTGTATATTTGATAATGAAAGATTTTTTGGTGGGTGATGATATTTCATACAAATTTATAATGAGTTTTAACTCCGTATGTGTTATGTAATTTTTATTTTTCTCGATGAATAGTTTCATTGCGCTTCAGTAAATTTTATATTTATAGTCCATGGGAATACCAATACTAACTATCGTACCTTCAAAGCAGATTAATTTATATCGATATACTCTTAAGACACTAGAATACACATTTGAGAAGCCGTTACTATTATCCATTATGGAGGTATTAAGGTCACATTTATTTTCATTAAGATTAACACGTTGAATCTTAATGCATATCTAAATATTAAGATGTTGCATTAAGATCTAAATACTGTTATGCATGATTTGATCACATTTAAATGTTTTCAATGATATTTTCATGAATCCATGTCATGCAAGTATTTTATGATATGAATTCATGTTATGATGATATGCATGCATTATGCTATGAAAGATTTTATAAATCAAGGATGATTTTGAATAAAGAATTAATCAGTTTTATGAAAATATGAAGCTTCCAATTGAAGTACCTCCCATTATGAATGGATGACATGATTTATATACTCCTGATTGAAGTACTTCTTATTATGAAAGACTATCATGATTTAGATGCTTTCGATTAAAGTGACTCTTATGAATATGTTATGAAATCATGATTTTAAAAGAGTTATTCTTATGAGATTTTCATGATTGAATGGTATTATCAAATTCTTACCATTTCAAAGATTATGAATATGAGTATTACTATGCATGTTTTCTGTTGGGAGTTTACTTAGCATCAAGTTGGACTAGTGATAATTATCCAGGTCCCAGAACTACGTGCCCCCATAGGTTATGTCACGCTTGGACATTAGCTAGTGGATCCACATAAGCTTATGATTATGGTCCTTACCTTGACAAGTAGGATACTCTCTTTTCGGTGTGGGAGCAATACACTGAACTCCATGCTATAGATCACATGATTTATGTCGGTTAACGGCATCTCCCACAAAAAAATATGACTTCCTCAAAGACTTATGTTATGAGTATGATGATGATTTTAAAGAAGAATGCATGACCTTGTACTATGTTTTATGAAATCATATGATTAGATTTATATTATGCTTATTTGGTCATTGCATTAAAATGTTTTCAGACTTATTGATTGTCTAACCCAAATGGTTAGGTTTCAGTTTCCGAATGAACCATTCATATAGTGAAAATGTAGTAATTTAGCACTTATAAGTCAGTTTATCTCACGCCTTAAGGCCAAAAAGATGATTTCTAAGGGTTGCATCTATCATCTAGTTTGGGTTAGGGATACGAATTCTGAAACCCCTACTCTTGAGTCATTTTTTATTGTTGATAAGTTTTCAGAAGTATTTCTTGATGATCTTCCTAGAGTTCCTCCCAAAAGGTAAATCCACTTTGGAGTCGACCTTCTTCCATGTCACGACCCAAAGTACACTTAGATGTGACATGTCGAATAAGACCAAGAGAGGCCCTAAACAAGCCGCTTGACATAAACATGATGTAAAATAAATACAACAAGAGAGAATAAGCAATAAAAGTCTCATATCATATAAGGAATTTGATCATAAGTGCGAAATACAAAACGGTGCCTTCCGTAGCCTATCTAACATCATAAGAGTGGTTAGGACATAAGCCATACACCACGTAGAAGTTTGAAAAAAGGCAACTAAAATACTAAAATATCAAAGGTGTGGTCCTCGAAGAATGGGAACTCACCAATCCAAGTGTCAAGCTAAGTAATCCCGATCTAAGCACGTGTACGAGGAGAAGCGTCAGACCCTAAATTATAAAATATTATAGGCATAAGTATGTAGTAGTACATTGAATGTACTAAGTGTGGGAAGATGAATAAAAACATAGGCATGATTATATGAGAACTTTAACCATGATATACATGATGTAACACCTTAGAAATTGAAAAGTAGAAAGGAAAGGGAAAATTCTGATTTTTGGCACTGAGACAGTGACTATGAGTCCTTTTTGAGGACCGTAGGAAGTTGAATGGTCCATAGGAAGGAGTTGTAGCGTTGGAGTTGAGTTTTTGATTTTAAATTTCTGAAATTTGACCTACGAATGAACAGGACAAGCCGTAGAAATTTGGATGAGTTGTAGATGGGTTCCTAGGGGTATTCCAGACTTAGTAAACATTTTTAGTTCAAAGTGAGGTCTACGGACCATAAGAAGTTTGACGATTCGTAGAATTGTGTCGTAGGAAGTTGGCCAATTTTAGGTCCCAGTAACTCGACCTATGGTTGACCAGTACGGTCCGTAGGTATTTCTACGGCCCGTAGGTCGAAACAGTAGGCTCTTCCAACAGTTATTTCTTAAGGGTATTTGGGTATTTTCAATGCATTTGATACATACACTATGTCATTTTGACCTTAATTTTATGTCCTATAACTACCCTTCTACCCCTAAAACTACCCCAACTTTCTCATTCACTCAAATCCCCAAATCTCATCCACATTCATCTTCCCCAATTCTCTCTTCCCCCAATTCAGAATTCCTCAAATCCCATCTACATTCATCTTCCCCAATTCATAATCAAGTAAAAAATATGGGTCCATATGAAGTCAATTGAAAACCATGTAATTACATCAAATCATGCATAATAAGATTGAAAATAGACAATTGAATCATAATCAATAAGATCCATGGAGATTTCCATGAAACCCTAATGAAATTGGGTGAAGTCAATTTAGGAATTTGAGATTCTTTTGGAACCCAATGGATGAAAGGAATTCATTGGTGAATTCTCACATACCTTGATAATCAAAGCCCAAAAGCAATGGATAATAAAACCTTGAAGTTTGAAGCCCTAACTTCAACCTTGAGAGCTTGAGAGAGAATTTGGGGAAGAAGACTTGAGAGATTTTTTAGAATTAAGTGAATGAGATAATAGGGTTTGATTTTGATGGGTTAAAACGGTTATAGGTGTAGTTATAGGTCCAAAATGACATAGTTTATGGGATCCTATCTATGCATTGCACAAGTAGAGCTTAGGGTTTCTTATGTGATAGTTCAATTATGATGATATGATCTTTGTATGTAATTATGAATGTGAACTATGTCTTGTGAAGATTGGAGTATGCATTATGTTGTGTTGGAGACTATGCTTGTGATTATGATGAAATCCTTTATGTTATGATGAATTTTGCATAGTTTGTCTTATGAGCTACATTCTCCAACTATTTCAAAGATGATGTTCAAAAGTGGCATATAGCATGGTTTCAAATAAAATGTCCCTTTTATGCATGTTTTAAGGATTTTTATGCATGACTTCCACACTTGGTACATTTTGTGCTAACCCATATTTCTACATTTTCTCTAAGTGTAGGGTTTGGTGATATCAAATTCTACCCTCTTGGCTAGGACTATAGTAGATCAAGAAGAAGAAGAGTGGTGAGTCCTCATAGTATTCGAGGGCTTGACCATATGTCCTTTATGCCTTTTTTTTTATGTTTTAGACTTTTTGTAAGGGCTGTGTCCCTAAGATTGTATTCAAGAGTTTTAATTCAAATGTTATAGATGGTTTGAGACATAGTGTTATAGACTCTCTCATTTTATAAAAGACTTCGATTGTAAAGAAAAGTTTTAAATTTCGCACTATTTTTCCCTATGTTCTTATGTCATGATATGCTAAGGGCTTGTAAGAGACCCCTTCGGGGTTAAGTACGCAGTGTTATGTCTAGGGGGTACCCCTGGGTCGTGAACATGGTTTTAGAAAAAGTCCTAGGATATTCGACAAGCCGCATTGAGTAGAGTCTCATTCATAACTGTGAAGTGTGCCACATTTATTAATAGGAGGCTACACAAAAATTAGGAAACTTCACTTCTTTCATTACTCTAAAGTTGTGCCATAAAGTCTATCTCTATAAAGGTCCTTCTCCTTAATTCTGTTTGATCCTTTTCAGGATGTTGCCCCTCGAAGAGCTTATCTAAGAAGGAATATGACAATGAAAATATGGAGCCAAAGGTCCTCAAGTTTTGGTTGATCCTTTGGCCGAGCAAGTGACTCATGCCAAATTCAGAGCTGCTTTCCAAGTGTTGTCTCAAGTGATGACAACCCAAGATAATAGAGAGTCTAATGCTCCCGTGAACCCAAATGCCAGTACAACGACAACAAGGATAAGGGACTTCACTAGGATGAATCCTTCAGAATTCCATAGTTCCAAGGTTAATGAGGATGCTCAAGAATTCATCGCTGTGGTTTACAGGATAGTATGAATCATGGGATTGTATATGGTTGAGAAGGTGGAGTTGGACGCTTATTAGCTTAAGGTTGTTGCTCAAGTGTGGTTTGAACAATGGAAAAGTGAAAGGGCTATTGATGTGGGTCCTCTTGATTGAGAGAAATTGAAGGGAGCTTTTCTTGATTGTTTCTTTCCTCTTGAAATGAAAGAAGAAAAAGTGCTTGATTTCATTAATATCCGTCAAGACAATATGAGTGTGAAGGAGTATTCTTTGAAGTTCACTCAATTGTATAAGTATGCTCCAACTATGGTTGCCAACTCTAGGACAAGGATGAGTAAGTTTGTGTCGGGTGTTTCCGACTTGGTTGTCAATAAGTGTTGTACCACCATGTTTATTAAGGGGATGGATATCTCCCTTTTGATGATTCATGCCCAATAAATTAAAGAGGAAAAGTTCAAGGAAAGAGCAAAATAGTCTAAGAGGGAAAAGACCGGTGATGGTGACTTTTCTCATTCTAGGTCCGGTGGACATGAATGTCCTCAATTTCGGCAAAAGTTTTTCGATCAAAGTTCTTGTAATGTTCTGGCTCCCAAGTTCAATAAATATAGGGTGTCTAACCCTAATCCTCAAGGAGGTGGTGGTAATGGATCTTCTATCCCCACTTGCCCAAGGTGTGGTAAGAATCACTTGGGGAAATGCTTAGCCGGTACAAATGGTTGCTTTTGTTGTGGGAAGAGTGGTCACAAGATGAAAATTATCCATTGCAAGCTAGAAAGGTTAAGGATGGTAGGCAAGCTCAGCCTAGTGGTTCTAGTTTGGGTGATCAAAAGCAAAACAGATTCTATGGTTTTCAGAGACAAGATCGCGAGAATTTTCTGGATATGGTGACCGGTATGATTAAAGTCTTTCATTTTGATGTGTATGCCTTAATTGATTTGGGTGCTACCTTATAGTTTTTTTACTTCTTATGTGGCCATGAGATTTTGATATTGGTCCCGAGATCCTTTCAAATCAATTTCATGTCTCTACTCCCATTGGTGATTCTATAGTGGCTAAGAGAGTTTATAGAAATTGTCCTATTTTCGTTTCTCATAGATTCACTCATGTTGATCGTGTAGAGCTTGAAATGTAAGATTTTGATGTTATTCTTGGGATGCATTGGCTTCATGCATGTTATGCTTCCATAGATTGTAGGACCTGATTGGTCACTTTCAAGATTTTAAATGAACCTATCATGTCATGGGAAGGGGGAAATCATGTTTTAAAAGGTCAGTTTATATCTTGCCTAAAATCTAGGAAAATGATTTCTAAGGGTTGCATTTATCATCCTGTAAGGGTTACAGATATAAATTCTAAAACCCCTACTCTTGAGTCAGTTCTGATTGTAAATGAGTTTCTGGAAGTGTTTCCCGATTATCTTCTCAGTGTTCCTCTAGAAAGGGATATAGACTTTGGTACTGACCTTCTCCATATACGCCGCCTATTTCTATTCTTGCTTACCGCATGGCCCCGATAGATTTAATAGAGATAGAGGACTAATTGAAAGATTTATTGGATAATGGTTTTATGAGGCCGAGTATCTCCCTATGGGCTGCTCCGATGTTGTTTGTTTGAAAGACCAGTGGTTCTCTCTGAATGTGTATTGACTATCGACAATTGAATAAGGTTACCATTAAGAATAAGTATCCTATTCCAAATAAAGATGATTTGTTTGATCAACTCCAATGAGTGAGTTACTTCTCCAAGATTGACCTTCAGTTGGGTTATCAACAATTAAAGGTGAAGGAGAATGACATTCCAAAGATGTCTTTTCAAACTCGGTATGGTCATTATGAGTGTTTGGTAATATCTTTTGGTTTGACTAATACCCCGACGAATTTTATGGATTTAATGAATAGGGTCTTCAAAAATTATCTTGACATGTTTGTGATTATGTTTATCGATGATATCTTGATTTACTCACGGAGTGAGGATGAACATGTTGAGCATTCTAGGATTGTATTGCAAATTTTCAAGGACCATGAATCGTATGCTAATTTTAGAAAGTGTGAGCTTTGGTTGAGGTCCGTTGCTTTCCTTGGCGATATAGTCTCCGATGAAGGTATTCAAGTCGATCCTAAGAAAATTGAGGCGGTTAAGAATTGGCCTAAACCTTTGTCCGCTTCATAGGTCTTGTTTGTGTTTTGATGTCACATGGGAAAGTTATTCCTTATGCTTCAAGGTAATTTATGGTGCATGAAAGAATTATCTGACTCATAATTTGGAGTTGGCGGTGATAGTGTTTGCTCTCGAGATTTGGAGGCATTACCTATATGATGTTCATGTAGATGTATTTTATGACCACAATAGTTTGATGTATGTGTTCACTCAAAAGGATTTGAATCTTCACCAAAGAAGGTGGTTTGAGTTGTTGAAGGATTATGACATGAGTGTCCAATATCATCCCAATAAGGCGAATGTGGTGGTGGATGATATTAGTTGGTTATTAATGGGTAGTGTTTCTCACGTTGAGGATGATAAGAAGGAGTTAGTTTGTGATGTTCATAGGATAGCCCGATTAGGTGTTCATTTGGTTGATTCTAATGAAGGTGGTGTAGTTATTCATAATGGTTTGGAATCCTCTTTTGTATCGGATGTATAGTTTAAGCAAGATCTTGATTTGATTGTGGTTGAATTAAAGAAATCGGTTTTTGAAAAGGCTATTAGGGCTTTCTCCCAAGGGGGATATGGTGTCCTTTGATATTAAGGTCGGTTATGTGTTTCGAATGTTGATGAGTAGAGAAATAATATTATGATAGAAGATAACAGTTCTCGATATTCTGTTCACCTGGGACCCACCAAAATGTACCATGATTTGCGAGAAGTCTATTGATTGAATGGGATGAAGAAGGATTACATAATTTGTGGCTAAGTATCCAAATTGTCAACAAGTGAAAGTTGAGCATCAGAAACCAAGTGGTTTAGGTCAAAACATTAGTATTCCTACATGGAAGTGGGAAGATTTGAATATGGACTTCATTACAGGTTTACCCCGCACTTGTCGACAATTTGATTTGTTTTGGGATATAATAGACAGAATGATGAAATCAACTCACTTTCTTCCCGTTAAGACTTCATTTTCAGCCAAAGAGTACGCCAAGATTTATATTCGGGAAATGGTAAGGTTGCATGGAGCGCCTTTTTTGATTATCTCTGATCGAGGTACTTGATTTTGAAAGTCATTTTAGAAAGGTCTTGGTACTCAAGTGAAAGTTAGCATGACTGTTCATCCCCAGACTGATGGCAAGCCGAACGTACCATTCAGACTTTGGAGGATATGTTGAGAGCTTATGTGATTGATTTCAAGGGTAACTGGGATGATCATTTCCTTTGATTAAGTTTCCTTATAATAATAACTATCGTTCTAGAATGGGATAGCACCATTTGAGGCTCTTTATGGTAGAAGATGCAGATCTCCTATAGGTTGGTCTGAATTAGGTGAGGTTGCTTTGATAGAGTCCGAGTTAGTGCATGAGGCTATGGATAAAATTTGACTTATTCGCGGAAGGTTGAAAATGGAACAAAGTCGACGAAAATCTATGTCGATGTTAGAAGAAGATAACTTGAATTTAATGTAGATGATTGAGTCTACCTAAATATTTCATCCATGAAGGGTTTAATGAGGTTTGGAAAGAAAGGGAAGCTTAGACCTCGTTATGTGGTCCCATATTAGATTTTGAGGATTATTGGTAAAGTCTCTTATGAGCAAGAGTTGCCTAATAATTTAGCATCGGTACATCCGGTATTCCATGTCTCTTTGTTGAAGAAGTGTGTTGGAGATCCATTGTACCTTTGGAAGTTTGGGACTTCAAGAGAATCTTTCTTATGAAGAAGTTCCGATTAATCTTTTAGACCGGCAAGTCCAAAAGTTGAGAAATAAAGAAGTTCCTTTCGTGAAGGTTCGCTGGAGGAATAAATTAGTTGAGGGTGCTACTTGGGAGGCCGAAGCTGATATGATGTCCCGGTGTCACGACCTAGGGGTACACCCTAGATGTAACATGGCGTACTTGACCCCGAAGGGGTCTCCTACAAGCCACTTAGCATATCATCATAACATAAGTTAATAGAAAAGTGTGGAAATTTTAAAACATTTTCCATACAATCAAAGTCTTTATAAAAGCAAAGCGGAAGTCTTTAAATTGTCTCAAACTAGCTAATACAACTTTGAATAACTCTTGAGACAACCCATATGACAGTCTAAAACATAAAAGAAAGACAAAAAGGAAAGGTGATCAATCCTCGATGCTATGAGGACTCACCAAGTCTTCAACTTCTTGCACTTCTAGAGACCTATCCTTAAGAATGGAACTCAAAATCGCCGAACCCTACATTTTATGAGAATGTAGGCAAAAGTATGCGTTAGTACAAAAGTACTAAATATCTTAGCTAGCATAACATCATAAGAGCATATCATAAGGGTTTAACATAAGTCATATGCCATAATCATAAGAGATACTTCATGAAACATAAACAATAAGCATACGAGACATTAACATAGTCATAAGCATAGTCTCCAACATAGGCATCATATAAGCATTAGTTAACCCTTAGTCTTTCATATCATAATAGGAACATCTCATAAGTAACTTCAAGTCATACTTGTGCAATGCATGGATAAGAACCCATAATCCCATCCATAATAAGTATCACCTTAGGCCATCATACATACTTACCATCTTTGATCTCATCCTTATCTTACTTCTCATAGACAAGGGAACACTCACCTTTAGTCACACATGTATTGGAAGGGCCTTTCAAGCTACAATCCAAACTAAGCATACATCATAAGCATCATGCATAAGTATATTCCATCATATAGATCATCATAACATAAAAAGGAAAATACCATGAATACCTTCAAAGCATACTTGTGAAATGCATGAATAAGATCCCATACTCTCACCCATATTAAGTAAAGCTTCTTGAGTAACCATAGTTCATAATTCATATTCTTATTGTGGGAATTAGCCTTAATCGACATAGACCATGTGAGCTAAAATGGAATCCGGTGTCTACCCCACACCAAAAAGGGGTTGTCCTACTTGCCTAAAGTAGGACCATACTCTTATATTAGGTGGATCCAAATAGCTAAGTAACCTAGGAGGGCATGTTTTTTATGGTATAAAGGGATTGTTACTAGAAACCTGCCCTTTCTAGTGGGGGAGCTTCCATCTCAAGAGATTCTTTCTAGAAACCCGACATTTCTAGAGGAAGATCTTCGATCTTATATTCAATATCCACTCGGTGCTAAGCATAATTCCATGGAATACATATTAAGTCTTGACTTAAGTTCATATTCATGGAAGAATGAATTGACACTCAATCCAACATAACTCATACTAAAGCTCATTTGATCATGCGTGAGAATAACCTTTCACCTTCCATGTCTACATATAGATTCATTAGGTTGGACTAGTCTTCTAACCTTAGAATTATCATATTGTGAGGAAACTACTCACATCATATCATATTCATACCTAGGTGTGTATATGAGAATAGCCTTTCAACAACACAACAATTAGATCATAATCGTAATCACTTTACTCTCAAAGTGTTCATAAAGCATAGACTTAATCTCATAGTCATACATAATTCTCATACTTTGTCCTTCAAGGACCATAGATCATACTCAATCAACACATCTAGAATTACTACATTAGACATAGATCATAACATGATTCAAATAGTTAAATTACTATAAGCATAATCTCATAATTCACCTCCTTGAGGTTCAAGACTTACTTTCAATCATCACACTTAGGGTTCAAGCACTAGACATGGACAACATATTAACTCATGTGATTCTATCACTTTATGCATTCAAACATTCAAGAGGTAGATTAGGTGGGTGAAGTCCTTCCACAACAATTCTATCTAATAGTCTACCATCATCAAGTCAACTTCCCTCTTAGGGCCTTAACATACATAATTCATCGTATTAGCTTTACCTTCAAAACCCTAGAAGTAAACATTCATGAAAACAAGCCTTACTCTCAAATCTTTACTTCTTACAATCACCATTCATACCTAGATTTCAAGGCATTCTAATCACATACTTCATTTTTAAGCAATTCTAGTCATAAATCATCATAAAGGTTCAACTTCAAGCTTTAATAGTCATGATACATCATGTATACTATAATCTAATTCAATTCATGTCGACTTTCTTTTATTCTTGAACAATTACTATAGACATCATCAATTCTAGAAGATTATCTCTAAGTCTTCAATTTCCCTCTTTAAGGCAGAAACCCACATTACTTCAATTTCATCAATTAAACTAGGGTTAGCCATGTAAAACATATAATATCACCATAGTATCAATATTTAATACTAAATCAATCATAAACAAGTACTATTCACTCAATTGGAATCATACTCAACTTAATCCACAATATTGGAAGGAACCCTACAATTAGGGGAAATCTAGGGGGCTCCATAGATGGAAGAATCCATGGATGAATAAGCTATCATACCTTGGATACAAAGCCCTAACAAATCTTGGAAGATTGGAGGAATTTGACCTAGCTTGACCCTCTCTCTCTTCTTCTTCTTCTAGAGAGAGAATTTTTTAGAGGAAGAACTTTGGGATCTTTTGGGGTTTTGGAATTAATGAGTTAATTGGGGTGTTTAAATGCTTAAAATAGTTTATATAGGTGTACTAAGACCATACAAAATGACCCCACTTAATAACCACCTAATTTGGAATTTACCTAAAAGCCCCTCACTAGGCAGCCTACTCCCAGGCACCACGACAGGCTTCCATGAGCCGTGGTCCTCACCACGAGCCGTGGTACTGCCCGTGGTCCTTGGGCAGTGGCTTGGCCTTCACAAATTGAAGGCGCCTTCACGAGCCTTCCCACGAGCCGTGGTCTTCACCACTGGTCGTGAAGTGGCTCGTGAAGGGGAGCCACTTTCACTACTAAAAAACTGATAAAAAACGACGGAAGAAAAAGCGACGGACAGCGTCGCTCCAAAAAAGCGACGGACTAAGAGATGCCGTCCGTCGCTTTTTAATTAAAATAATTATTT
>JAJOOF010006372.1:0-29790 GCA_029582545.1 Solanum lignicaule
AAATTCTCTAGATGCCGGATCAAGGATTTAGAGATACCTAACTTATCACTTTGCATGTAACACACTAGGAAAGGATTGCGATTACTAGGATTACTGTGTTATGAGCTTGTGGGGAACACGTCTACCCTAGTTACTTTTCTCATCTTGATAACAACCGAAATTGACTTTTGTTTATTGATTATTTACTGAATTCTTACAATTTGTTTCACAAACCCCCCCCCCCCCCCTTTATTTCTTGTCTCTGGAAGTACTTTGGCTAATTGAATATAATTATTGGTTAAAGTAAAGTCTAAACCATTTTCCTCGTGGGATCGACCCCAACCTACTAGTTGGGTTCTTTACTTGATAACGATCGCTTATACTTCTTTAAGGAGGCGTAATTTGAGCGTATCAAAGCGGCTTCCTAAACCTTGTATTATTGTTTGAATTCTTATGCTTCCTTTGTTTGATTGTGTGTTGGGAGTAATGGGAATTAGGTAAAGGGTTTAAATTGTCCACTTTGTACATCTAAATGAATTAAAAAGCGTCATCATGAAAAAGACTATGTGTTGAATATGATGGTCTGAATTGCCTTAATGTAACCCTTATTGATTGATTGATGAAATACTTGAAAACATGAATGTAGACTTGAATTGTGCAAATTGTTGTCTCTTCTATGTGGTGTGATATTGCTTGTGTGCTTTGATCATTGAACATTGTGATGAGAAATGTGAAGTAATATTATGTCGAGGTCTTTTCCGAGGAGTGTTATCTTGTTGAGGTCTTTGCTGGTGAGTGTTATCATGTCGAGGTCTTCGCCGGCGAATGTTATCATACCGAGGTCTTTTCCGGTGAGTGTTATCATGTCGAGGTCTTCGCCGGCGAATGTTATCATACCGAGGTCTTTTTCGGTGAGTGTTATCATGTCGAGGTCTTTACCAACGAGTGTTATCATGCCGAGGTATTTACCGGTGAGTGTTATAGAGACGATGGGACATAGTTTTGGCTAGTGATAATCATTGTGACTTGATACACTTGATGTTCATGTGTGACTAACTTTTGAATTGTAATTGATCTGTTTGTTATGTGTGACTGGAACTACTTGTCATTGAGATTGACTTATTTTATTTGTTGAGTATTGAATTCTGAAGATCGAACTTTGAATATTGGGCATGTGAACGGTGTATTGCAGAATTTATAGATTGGGTTGATTTATGTGTAGGTTGTAGTTTGAGATGGTTTGGTTAGGGTGTAAGGGGTATTCGAATTCTAGTTAGTTCTTTTCTTAAGCAGATTGATTGTTGGGTACCGTGTTGTTGGTACTCACCCTTGCTTCTACACTTGTGTAGGTTTCGAGCCTTAACCCGCATGATCTCTTTCTCCTTCTATTGATCTCGAGGCTCGTCAAGGACTTGAAGAGGTAGTTGATTGTCAATCGCGGGACCTCTTTATCCTTTCATTACACTTTGTTCTATTTGAGAAACAAAGCTTGAGACTTGTATTTATTTCTTAATTTTGTACTTATGTATGTAGTGGCTTGTACACGTGACAACCAGATTTTGGGAGTTTTAATAGAAGAATGAGTTTTCCGCTTTATCTTGTTCTTATTTTTGCTTTTTTCCACTTTTCTTTCATTTTCGTTGGGTTGAGGCAAACTTGTCTTGGTGAGAAAAGACAAGTACCATCACGTCTATATTTGGGTCGTGACAGTAAAGTACCTCAAACACCAATTCAAGTTCAAAGCATTTCTATCGGCTAAATTTTCGCATGAGTTCATATAAGGGTCAACTTCAAACTACCATATCTCCCATATGATAAAGAGTTAGTTTACCCATGACCTATCAAACTAAAGGTCTATGAGTCTTCTTTCCAATGTCACTAAGTTGCATCAATTGGAGTCCGAAGTAAAAAAAATTGGTTGATTCACCAAAGACTCTTCAACTTGGTGGGTATACATAGGTCCGTGAACAGGTCCTCGGTACAGAGAGAAAGCGAACCTCACTGCCCACTTGAATAAAATTTCATCTTCCAGCTCTTAATTTTTTTAGGGTATTGTTGTCCTAAAATTATTTGAAGAGTTATCTAAATGGTCTTAAATGTGTAGGAAATCATTTTTTCGTAACTAAACTCTCTCATTCACTCTTAAGCTTCAATGTTCAAGAATTCTTCAAGAAACACCAAGTTAGGGTTCTCTTTCAAGGTTTTTTATCAAGGTAAGTCCTTCTCGGAGAATTTCAAGCATTCTAACTCAAACTCCTTCGTCTATTTACGGATCATTAATAGAAATCTTAACACTTGACCATAGTGTTTTCAAGAAACGAATTCAAGAATCTCAAGAAACGATTTCTTGATCGTTCTTCACCAAAAGTAGTGTTCTTCTTCAAGATTTATGGAATGTTTAAGGTATGTAGGACTTCAATGAGGAATTCATTTCATCCTCATGTCCAAGGTTTATAAATCCACTTCGAACTTCACCAATTTCTATGATCCAATTGCACGATTTCTTGAACTTAGTCATGATTATAAATGTTAACTATTGTATTTCCTTTTTATGTTTTAACAGGGTTTTCCATTATCATCCTTATTATTTATTGACATGATTGTCTACGATTCTTGAAGCTTATATTTTAAAGCATGATTTTAGAGCCTTTATGTTATTACGAAAGCTATTTTGAGAATCTACAAGTTATGCATGTTCTACAAAAAAAAATCATGATTTAAAAGATATATTTTGGATAGAGATTTCAACATATGATTTTAGAAAGAAAGATTTGAGTTTCATCTAATAGATTTGAGCATAGTGTCACATCAAGATATGATTTAGGAAGATATTTTGAGCAAGACTCAAAATAAGCTTCCAGATAAGCTTAACAAATATTTTTTATGATTTATATGGATAGTCTGTTTTAGGTGTAGTATTTAGCACTGAGCAAATGGGGGTTATAGATAGCCCAAGTTCCAAAATTATGTGCTATTATAAGATTATATTTCACCGCTTTGTCAGATAATTGATTAGACTTGGGAGGCTAAGATTAATGTATCCACATTACTCTGGCAAGGTATATAGTACCCTCCCACTAGGGCATTCGTTGGTGCAATGCGAGCTCACATGGTGTATCTCGGTTGATACTGTCAATTAAAATATTTACTTCATTTATTTTATGTTTTCTTGATATTATCAATATAAGATTTTTTTCAGATAGCATGATTTTCAGATTTGCATCATCTTAGATATGATTTCATAAAATATGATCTGATCAGATATATACATTTTTATTTTTGTAATATTATGTCATATGTCAGAGTTTTGACTCTCAGTCTGTCGGTTATTATTTGTGTATTACTCATGCTCAGATTTATAGTTCTTTCAGTTGATTATATAATTTTTTATCGTAGTCGTTACCTTGTATACCAATACATTCTATGTATTGACACTAGTTTATGCTACATCATTTTATAATATAGATTTTAGCACTCTGATTTAGATTCGCAGGTAGATGTTCCACTAAGTCCCTCTACTTTATGCATTATGTTGAGTCCCCCTCGAAATTACAGGACTTCAGTTATCAGTCAGTAGATGTTAGTCACTTCAGTTGTTAAGGTTTAAGCAGCTCGGGGTCTTGTCCCGATAAATTAGCTCATTCAGTTTAGACATTTTTAGACATTAGTATTGAGTTATAATAGATTTATTTTTGAAATCTATTTTAGTTATGGTTTTTTTGTTTACAACGTCTGCTTCAGTATTCATATAAAATGCTTAGATATGGTATACCAAGGGTTAGATAGGGATCACTTGTGGTTCCAAGCACCGTATATCATCCAGGTTATAGACACAAATTGTGATAGAAAAGTGAGTGAATAGGAAAATATATAAGGTGACAAGGACGGAGTCTAAGTTAGCAGTTACAATAGTTAAGAAAACATCTTTTGAAAGACTTTATATTGAACTATGAGACAAAAGTAGAGATAAGAAGTGTACACGTTACCGAAGGTAAGGGAGAGGAATGCTAGAGACTTAGATCAAGTGAATTGGAGACTTTCACAAATTTTGAACAAAGAAGGGGATACATACATTGTCTTGTGTGAGTAGGAGAATTCTGAGAGGTGATAAATGCTCAACCACACCTCATCCAATACTAGGTGCGGATAGTCGTAATCTAGTATAAAACCCAACAAAGAGTTAGGTTCGAACCCAAAGGGACCGGTACGTGTTCAAATTCAGTCATGAAGTTAGGAATGTAATCTAATTGGTGGTAGGAATAGAAATTATCAAAAACATTGACTTAAATTGAAAGGGGTGACAACAAATGTAAGATGGGGGGATTTATTTGTCAATTAACAACTAAAACAAATGCGAAATAGGGGTTTCAACAAGATTAAGAGGAATTCTTGGGATGTGATCGATTATAAGCTAATTATGCTATATGGGTAATTGAATTTACCAATAATTTGCTGAAACATTGTGGGTAGGCTAGGCTATGAGTGCAATAGTTTTCTCTCAAACAACTATTACGGTTTAGGTGAGTTCTCTCAAACCTCGACAAGCTTAACAAGATAAACAGCCCACAACCTTAATGTATCCACTCTCTTAAGCTAGATAGGTAGAATCGAGTTTAGGATTCACTCTCTCGAGTTGAACCCATATCAACCCAATACCTACAATCATTAATCAAAAGCTTTGGTTCCAAATCCTCTCTCTCAAGCAAGCCAAGAACTCTATGCTAGAATTGCATTTGCAACTACGATAGATTAAAACACAGCTAATGATTAAAGCCACATTAAAACATCAATTTCATCATTAAACAACAATACCCATAAGATAATTAGACAAATAAACACATGATCACAACCCAAAAATTGGGGTTTTAGCTACTCATCATAAAAAATGATTACCAAATACATTAGCCATGATCTGGGTAAAGGTTCTCAAATCTTTATAATTGTCCAAATTGAATAAATTCAAAAACCCACTTGCAAATCCTCAAAGTCTACAATGGAAACTCAAAAACTAAGAGAAAACTAACTCTCAAACATGGGGATCAAAAAACTCTAAAAGGACCCTTTAAATTTCATTTAAAATTCCAATTTATAGTTGCCCAATCTTTGGCCTTTCAGACCATTGGGTGAAATAAGTCGCGCCTCGCCGAACAGGTTGGCGATCCACCCTCGCTGAGTCATTCGGCGATGCGCCGACTACCCATTCCTGTCGCCAAGTTGGTTTTTCCCCGGGCTGGCATGCTATAACTTTGGGCGAGCTAAAGAGCCACTCGATGGTTTGCCGAGTAGTCTTGGCGATCACCATGATCATTTTTCTTCATTTCTTCAACTTGTTTGCTCATTTTTGCCCGATAGTGTCCTTGCCTTACTCCTTAGTCTACATACATGTAAATCAATGTTTTACATCAGTTTAGAGCATAAAATTAGGCATTTGAGGACACTTAAACTATCAAAACAAAGCCCTAAATGATTCCAAATCTCACACTCATCAACACCCCCAACTTAAACTTTTGCTTGTCCTCAAGTAAAAACTCAAGATCAATCAGTTCAATAAGGATGTTTACAAACAGTGTTGCTTAAGATTCAACATAAATGCACACACAAGGTTCAAACTACACATACAATGCTCAATTGTGCACTCAAAGATTCAAATTATGACTCACCATTATCAAGTGTACTCAAGCTCACAATGCTTGCTTCAAATAAAAGTTGAAGCTCAACAAAGGTATGCAAATTCCCTCACAACAAAGATGATTCCATATTAACACAAAATTTCTCAAAAATTTAAAGTCCCGAAATCACATACAACTCTCACACTCACAAAGATAAACACATGCATGACTCCACCCATAAGATTGCCCTTATTTTCCAATCAGCATTCGTTTCAGCTCACTCAAGATCACAAAGGTCTTTTTAAGGCTTGTGACAGGGCTGAGTGTAAAGATATGGTCATATAGGATTCGTGGCTTCTACCTTCATGAAGTATGGCTTGAAACTCACTTTTTATCCTTCTCTTCCTCATTCAAGCATGTTCATAATCCACCCCATCATTTAACTAAATATGAATCACCGGATACCCCATTTCTTTCATTGCTTTCACACACTTTATTTTACAACTTTTTCTCTTTTTAAGTCTTTTTCTTTTCTTTCTTTTCTTTCTCTCTTTTTTCTTTTTTTAATATGAAGGGGTTCTATCTTTTTTTCAAAACAATCCATCAAAGGGGGAATCTTTACACTTCTTGAATCTCCTTCTTTTTCATCACACCCCCAACCTAAGTTGGCTATTCAAAAAAAATACTTCATAGAGGTTATGGGTGATGGGATAAAGCGGTCAAAGTTGTTCAAGTTTCTTCCAATAAAAGGATAGGATCAAAAGGTGCCAAACAAGGTTCACACATCTCACAAGGTTGTCCACAAAGAGGTATATTATCAAGTTGGTTTACTCTTAAAAATTCTTGTATAAGATCATTTCAATTGTTTCCTTCACTCAATTAATCGGACCAACGGGGCAAATTCTAAGTGTCATCAAGCGCAATGTTCAGGGGACAACCTCACCAGACAAGGCATTGATACAATTATCAAACAAGGTTCAAAACTATTTCAACATCATTTTCAAATTTAAACAATAGGCTACAATTTATCAATAACCACAATCCAACAACCAAGATATATGTATAAACCAATGAGCTTAATATTCACAAAAACACAATAAACAATCAAACCAATATTCACAAAACAGCCCACAAGAGGTAGGTATAGAAATACCTTACCCCACCAACAAAATTCGTAGTTGTCCTCAAATGCAACTAAAAATAGAAACAATCTAAAAGAGAACACAAAGAAGGCAAAGAGAATCATCCTGCCAGGCTAGGCCTGGGGTAAATCTTCATATCTATAGCCCCCTCTGTCTGGGCATCAGTGCCTGGTATCTCAACATCCTTGGTTCTACTGGAGCCCACCATGGAAACATCCTTCAAAGAGGTCTGTACAACTGTATATACCATGGCTCCCTCTAGGTCACAACTGCATGAGTCACACCTAGCTGCTCCTCATCTGTCTCAACCTTAGACTCAGCAGCAGCATCATCAGCTCTAACCTCATCTTCGGTGGTAGTAAGAGGCACCTCAGAACAAGCTGGAATATATGCACTCGGCGTGTCGGGAATCTCCACAATCCCAAATAGTAAAGTAAAATTAGTGGACTTCAGCTGGTCCATATCCTTTCTCAACCCAGTAATGTCGGCCTTTAAGGCCTTCAGAGCATCAGTGGCTCCCTGGCCCTTCTCGCACTCCTCCATTCTCACAGTCAAGGCATCCAAAGCCAACTTGTGGCCCTCAATCAGAACATCATAATCCCTCATCTCAGCCCTAATAGGGGCCAAGGTAGCAGAAAAAACCCTCTCTATCATCCAAAGAACAACGACCTCTACCCAGGAGGCACGCACATCGATAGATTGAGCCAAATGGCCCATCTTGTAAAGCATCGCCTGGGTGATAGAAGGTCGGGAGGCAAAAGCAGCAACAGTAGAAGATCTAGGGGGAGGGGGTGCAGTAGATATAGTCGGAATCTTAGAAAAGGAAGGTCCAGATGTTCCTGAGGGCCCATTAGCCTGATTAGGCATGACTGTCTTTGTAGGTAACATATCAATGTCGACCTCCAGGGAGGTATCCACCGGTGCTTCCCTCATTCGATCAGCCTCATCTCGTAAATACTCAGCCTCAATACACTGAATGTCAGTAGAAGAGGTGGGAGTTACCTCCATATCCATCTTATCATCTCTGGGAACACGGGCCCCGTCTACATAACTCTATGACCCGCACCAGAAATAGGAGTGAAGTATGTCCCTGCTTGGCCCTCATGGTCATCTCTTGCTCAATCAATAGCCCAGATTTATCTTCTGGCAAGAAATGATAGACCCTCAACATGATCCCTTCGAAGGTTTGAGAATAGATTAATTTTGGGACGGCATAATAGTATTGTTGATGAACATGAACCAGTATATGGCAGCAACATTCAGGTCCTTATTTTCTATCGGTGCACCATCCTCTATCCACCTCGGGGTGGCATCAGAAATAAGGGGTGACATCCAACTTTTTTGGTCCTCCAAGGTCTTCTTCTAGACCAGATCGATGTATTGGTGCATGAAATCATAAGTGCATCCCAGAGCAGCATTGATGTCGTCACTGCGGCATTAACCTTCATGTCACGAATTATCACGAAGTCTATTGGTTTGAAGGCATTGGCCTTCTTCTTCCCCTTTGGTACTAAGACTCCGTAAGCTGAATAAAACTCCCAGACCCAAGTAGGAATGTAGGGGCCCTGGGGTTTAGTAAAGATCTCGAACTTGTGGAACTTGATAGTGTTCCACACCTCTGGATACCTGTCCACCACACCATCTGCGGACAATTCTTCTCCTCTAGAATGGTCCTCAAACCCTTAGCTTTTAGTTAGTTGAGTGATCGAGGAGGAGGACCATGTACTGGTGGTGCTAGGACCACTGTCGGCACTAGAGCTAAAGCGGAAGGGGCAGGTGTCGGAGGCACTGGATCCTAGACGGATCGTGTATTGACTTGGAGCGTAGCTCCATTCTTTGGGCCTGTAATAATTGGTCATCCTCAAGCTCGGAGATAGAATCCTGAGAATCATCTGAGTCCCCCTCACTGCCTGATGAGGTAAGGTGAGTCTCATAGATCCCCTCACTGTCTGAGCTTGCCTTCTCAGGATGTACAACTATCGGTGCCTTTCCTTTGCCTTTACCTCCCTTTAGAAGTAGTTTTTTCACCTTTTCTCGAAAAGTAGTTGCTTCCTCATCAATAACAACTCCCCATGCTTGTTTTTGGGGTGACATGTCTCTACCAGGGACTTTGGGTCTAGCCATTCCTGCAAAACAATGTAGAAACACTTGGAAAAGTCAAGAAAAAATTTTAGGAAATAAACTGCAGGAAGACTCGCCGAACCGATCGGTGAGTCGCCGAACCACTTTGGTGAGCCAAGTTTGGCTCGCCGAAAGTTACAGAATAAAAATTTCAAAAATTCAAAGTTGGTCGGCGATGTCCAGGGACTTTCGGTGAATAACCGACACCAATCGGTGAACTAGAAGTAGCTCGCCGAAAGCTATAGTGTATTTTAAGGAATTAGGGGTGCAGAAGGGCGATCCAGAAGCACTTTCGACGAGTCGCTGAATGAACTCGGCGAGCTCAGGCATATCGCTGAAAGTTACAGAATCAAACTCAACATTTTAGAGAAAATAAGGGAGATCTAGGGGGACTTAGGTGAACTGCCGAACCAATCGGCAAGTTCGACACAGCTCGCCAAATGGCCCTTCATGCCATTTTTTTACCACACTCTTCAAAATTAAAATCGCAGCCCACGAAATCAAAATTAAACACTTACACTATGAAATTAAAGAAAGACACATACTACCCATGCCCTAGGAGTACTCAAACCTCCCCTAATTTGGCCCAAATTGGCCAATTGACGTCTTTTACCCATAAGAATGACGTCAACTTCGCCATCATAGGGCAAACCCGAGGTTACTTAGACTTCACCCCACTAGACCCAACAAATATTCAACACAACCCAACAATTTTGACTCGATTTTAACAAGGAAAGACACGTAAAACATGATTAAAGGCTGAATAATTATTAGTTCACTTAAAATTAGGCAAACAAACAATCACACGATAATCAACACGACATTATCCACAGATATAAATCAACAAAACATCACAAGAATTTGATTTCAACTATGATTAAGCTGAGGTTCAGAAAACCAACATTTTATGTCGAAATGTATTTGAAATGCTAGGCGGCAAAGAATTCCAAACCAATCCCGAGCAATGATCCCAATAAATGAGAGCAAAAGAGCGAAAATATTGAAGAACTAAAATTGGATGAGAGAATGTGGGAGTGAAAAAGTAGGAAAGTGAAAGGATTTGAAATTTAAACCATTTAGCCTTTAAAACCTTTCAGTTCGTGCGCCAGTCAGCAAAGTAAGTCATGCCCGTCGAACCACTCGGCGATGCGCCGAGTGGTATTTTGGCTCGCCAAGTTTTATAGAACTCCCAGCAATTTGGGTGTTCAAACCGCGAAAAATGTCGAGCTTACCAACCTGTTCGGTGAGTCACCGATTGAGCTTTTGGCTCGCCGAGTTTTACAGAATTCCCAATCAAGTTGGGTGGTTCAAACGGCGGTCCAAATCAAGCACGTCGACCTGTTTGATGTGTCGCCGATTGGACTTTAAGCTCTCATATCTCCCATTTTCCAACACTTTCACTTTTCAACCTGCAAAATCAACATCTGTTATTCAAAAACAACATTAAAACATCAAAAATATGGGTTGCCTCCCAAGAAGCGTCATATTTAACATCGTGGCACGACCGAAATACCAATTCAGGCTTCATTTTTGGGGTTGACCATTGTGTCACTAGGCAACCCTCATTTTGGCCTTCGGTTCAAATGAGATGAAATTTAACCCATTTGTGTCTCCAATTGTTTGATGGAAACTAAGTGTGAGGTCACCATTTGATTGAGAGTTGAGACGTCCTCCTTCATCTCTTTCAACACTTTTTCTGACCCTTCAACCTTATTGAGAATGCGTGCAAACATGTCTTCCGTACGAAAGTTCTTCTGGTCAACTCTATTCTCTTTAGGCTTTTGTCATTCATGAGGTGGGACGTATCCTTATTTTTCACCATCCATTTCCTTCCAAGTAGCATTATGGTCACGCCATTCCCTATCACGATCCCTCCATCTATCATCTCTATTCCAACCTGGATTTCCACCCGGCGTTGGATAGTTTGAACGAAATCCTCCTCCTTGATTTGCAAGGGAGTTCACTTCCTTATTGTACAACACTTCAAATTGTGCTTCTTTAGGGTTTGCTCCACCAACACCCACAACATTTACATTCTTCCACCCACTACCCATCACATTTTTCGACACTAGATCCAGCTGGGTCATCAGTTTGGCCATGTTTTGGTCTCTCTCATGAACCTTCTCGATGTGCTCTTTTGTCATCCTAAAAGTGAGAGGAGACACTCAGTCTTCACAAGTGTACCATGCTTTATTGATCTTGGTCATGCCTTCAAGGAGTTGAGACGCTACTTCGTAGGGTTGTTGCATTATACCTCCGGGAACAAGTTGATCAGCAACTTGTTTGTTCACCAAGTCAAGACTCCTATAGAAGTATTGTAACAATATATGTTTGGCAATCCGTGAGTCGGGCATTGAAGTACAAACTTCTTAAATCTCATCCACATCTCGTGGATTGGTTCACCTTCCAAGCGTTTGAAACCTTAGATGCTATCTCTGAGCGTCATCATCTTTAACGGGGGGAGAATCTCACATTGAACGTTGTGTGAAGTTCATCCCAAGTGGTGATGAGTTCCTTGGTAGATCAGCTAACCATTTGGTAGCTTCACCCATCAAAGAGAATTGGAACAACCGGAGAAGAACTGATTTTTGTATTATGTTCTTAAATGAGAACGGACCACAAATGTCCACGAAGTTCCAAATATGCTCGTGGGGGTCTTCATGGGCCAGCCCTCTATATAATCCTTTCATTTAGAGGAGTTGTAGCATCGTGCTAGTAACATGGAAGACATCATTCCGGTCTACAGGAGGTAGACGTATTGCACCAACACCACCCAATTGAATTGGGTCATTCACATCATTCAAATTTCCAATATCGTCTTGGTGGCCCACTTGGCTACCATTACTCCCGTTCACACACATCTCTTCCTCTGTTCAACACAAACACAAACTAATGTAAGTCGATTCAATTAAAACACAAAAAGATCACAATTCAACTTCAATAATAGAATTCTAAATAACACCACTCTTCGGCAGCGGCGCTATTTTTGAAAAATGTTCAACCACACCTCATCCAATACTAGGTGTGGGCGATCATAATCTAGTACAAAACCCAACAACGAGTTGGGGTCGAACGCACAGGGAGCGGTATGTGTTCGAATTCAGTCACGAAGTTAGGAATATAATCTAATTGGTGGTAGGAATAGAAATTATCAAAAACATTGACTTAAATTTAAAGGGGTGACAACAAATGTAAGATGGAGGGATTTGTTTGTCAATTAACAAATGAAAAAATGTGAAACAGGGGTTTCAATAAGATTAAGAGGAATTCTCGGGATGTGATCGATTATAAGCTAATTACGCTAAATGGGTAATTGAAATTTAACAATAATTTTCTGAAACATTGTGGGTAGGCTAGGCTATGAGTGCAATAGTTTTCTCTCGAACAATTATTACGGTTCAGGCGAGTTCTCTCAAACCTCGACAAGCTTAACAAGATAAACAACCCACAACCTTAATATATCCACTCTCTCGAGCTAGATAGGTGAATCAAGTTTAGGATTCACTCTCTCGAGCTGAAACCATATCAACCCAATACCTACAATCATTAATCAAAAGCTTTGGTTCAAAAACCTCTCTCAAGCAAGCCAAGAACTCTATGCTAGAATTGCATTTGCAACTACAATCCATAGATTAAAACACGGCTAATGATTAAACCCACATTAAAACAATAATTTCATCATTAAACAACAATACCCATAAGATAATTAGACAAATAAACACATGATCACACCCAAAGAATTGGGGTTTTAGCTACTCATCACAAAAATAGAAAAACGGTTACCAAATACATTAGCCATGATCTGGATAAAGGTTCTCAAGTCTTTACAATGGTCCAAATTGAATAAATTCAAAAACCCACTTGCAAATCCTCAAAGTTAAGCTTAGAAATCCTCAAAGTCTACAATGGAAACTCAAAGACTAAGAGAAAACGCTAACTCTCAAACTTGGGGATCAAAAAACTCTTAAGAGGACCCTTTAAATTTCATTTAAAATTCCAATTTATAGTTGCCCAATGTTTGGCCTGAAAGGCAATTGGGTGAAATAAGTTGTGCCTCGCCGAACAGGTCAGTGATCTACCCGTTGCTCGCTTTTATTGCCAATTTTCAATGGCCATCAGTCCTCCAAGTCCTGTAACTTTGGGCGAGCAAAGTTGCCCTCGCGGAGTCATTCGGTAATGGATCGACTACCCATTCATGTAGCCGAGTTGGTTCTTCCCCAGGGATGGAATGCTGGAACTTAAGGCGAGCTAAAGATCCACCCGGCGGTTCGCCGAGTGGTCTTGGCGATCACCAGGATCGCCTTTCTATATTTCTTCTGCTTGTTTGCTAATTTTTTCCCGGTAGTGTCCTTGCCTTGCTCCTCAGTCTACATACCAGCAAATTAATATTTTACATCAGTTTAGAGCATAAATTAGGCATTTGAGGAAACTTAAACTATAAAAACAAATCCCTAAATGAGCCCAAATGCAACACCCATCTATTTGAAAGAACTAGAATTAGAAAGAAAGCAACTTTTAGAAAGATCATATTTGGAAAGTTTGGCAAATTTTGCTAAGTATAAGTTTTGGGTCAACTTAAAATGACCATAACTCTCGGTACAGAGTTAGTTAGGAGTGCCATAAGATATCAAATGAAAGGTCATTGAATTATCTTTCCAATGACACCAAGTTTGCTAATTTTCAAGCTTGTATGAGGGAGATGTCAGTTTGAACATAGGTTGTCTAGATAAGGAAAGTTACCCGGATTTAAGAGGGGTCTTTTGGTCTTTTCCATACCCAATTAAGTTAATTCATTTTTAGTAAATTAATTAGGGTTTAAACTGATTTGGTCCAGTTTACGTTTTACAAAATTACTCTAGGGCTTTGAGAGAAGAGAAAAAGGAGAAAAGCCAAAGTTCATCATCGTTCTTGAGGTTTCGCTTGCGGATTTCGCCAAGGGTTAATCCCTAAGAGGTATGTGAGTCACATAGAGTTGGATTCATTCACACACGCACCAAACATGATTTATTTCAGCGTATTTACGTTCTTGAAAATAGAGTATTTGAGTTCTTGATGGATTTTGTTGAAGTTTCTATTGGGTTCTTGATTGTTGATGTTGTTGAGGAGTTCTTGAGTTAGTTTCATGAGATTTGAGGTTGCTTTTGAGTAGATTCTTGTATACTTTGGTTGGGTATTCGAATCCTAGTGTTTGGGGAAGGAATCAATCGAATCTAGAAGAATTAGGGTAAAAAAACAAACAAGAAAATTCGTGGGGAAAAGGGATAGGGTGTCGCGCCACTAAGACTCCCCACATCAGTGTCTGAAGTTTGGGCTCTAGGGCACCGCGCCACTCAAAGCGCCCCAACCCAGGTTCTGTAGTTATGGCTCTGGTGCCCGGCGCCATTTAGTATGCCAGGGTCGCCAGGTCCTCTACCCTTTCCCATTTCTTTTTGTTTGAGTTCCCTTGAATCGTACCTATGTTTTCTAGTTGATTTATACATTCTAAGGTACATCTAAACATCATGATATCATCCATATAAATGAATCATAACCTTCAATCCATAAATTCAAATTCAAGGAAAGTTACGAGCCAAGTCTAGAGAGTACTTAGAGTCTTTTCAAAAGTCTTTTGCAAATGCTTTGGACTTGTTTTAAGACTTGAGTTTAGAGTTGAGTAAAGATTAACAAATGAAGTTCATTTTCTTCAAGAGAGTATATGGGAATTATGTATTCCCAAAGAGTAAATGTTTTCACATTTAAACAAGAAAGGAAACACTGATTTCCAAAAGAGCCTCTGAGCTAGTTTTTAGTAAAGAGTAAATGTTTTCATATTTAAGCAAGAGAGGAAACACTAATTTCCAAGAGATCCTTTGAGATATTTTTTGAGCAATTATCTCAAATCACAGAAAGAGTTATGTTTTTAAACATATGAGCTAGTAACATTTTTGGGAGTAGTATTGAGCATCGATTTGGGGACAAGTTAAGTTCAGATAATTCATAGTCTCCTTAAACTGTGTAGCCTAGATGGGTAGAAAAGGGTCATACTTTTTAGATGATTCCTTAGTGCTTTTTAGCATAGACTAGTGTATTCACTTAATAGTTAGGTTTTATACCCCCGACAAAGTATAGGACGGCCCTAACAGCGTGAGGCAAAGCATTGTATCATCACATAGCTCATACTCATGGTTGTCGGTTAGAGAAACTCCCATAGTGATATTTTGTATTCTCATATACAAAAAGTTTACTTCTATTTTCATATATAAACAGAGTTATTATTGTATTTTCAATACACAGAGTTATTACCCATGATTTAAAAGCTTTTCTTTATATTGCATTTATATTATTGCTTTATATTGAAATGAGTTGAGTTGAGTTGAGACCAGGTATATTCCTTCAGTTCTATTCAAGCTTATGTTTTGTTTTAGTATTCCCCTCGCATGCTCGTACATTCAATGAACTGATGCCAGTTGGCCTGCATCTTTTATGATGCAGATAGAGGTAGTCAGTATCAGCATTCAGTGCATTGTTGATCCAATTGAGCTTTAGAGTAGTTGGTGAACCTCCTTGATTTTGGAGGATCCCCTTTTTATTATTTTCATTATTTTAGTTCATTAGAATGTTGTGGGTCTTGTCCCCACGTCCATCTCAATTAATAGAGGTTTCATAGATAGTTAGATATTTGTTAGTTGATGAGTATTTTCATTTTTAGTTGTTCATGTTGAGACTTGAGTTTCCATTTTGGCCAACTGAATGTTTATCTTTAAAACATTCTAAGTTATTCATTTAGACAGTTCAGTTATGATTGTATTTGAATACTTTCTTTTATCATGAGTAAGTCTTCCGTTAAGAGTTAAGCCAGGCCAAGGGTTCGCTTGGGTCCAACAATGGTTCTTGAGTGCCAGTCCCGCCCAGGGTGTAGGCTCGGGGCATGACAAACTTGGTATCAGATCCAGGTTCAAGAGTCCAAGGGAATCTATGAAGTTGTGTTTGTAGAGTCCTAGTTATAGGTGTGAAGCGCACCACATCTATAATTAGGAGGCTGCGACATTTAGGAACTATCTCACTTTTTTCAAACTCATTTCATGCGATAGAGTTTATCTCTAAAAAGTTTCTTCTAATTCGTGTTTGCGCATGTCTTTTAGATCATGCCTCCACGAAGAGCTAGAAGAGGTCGTCCCGCTAGAAGGAATGTTGAACCACAGGAACAAGGGGTACCTAATGCACCTGAAGTGCAACCCTAAGGAGAGGTCACCAATGCTGAGTTCCGAGAAGCTATTCGGATGTTGAGACAAGCTGTGACCAATCAAGTTGGACAAAGAGAGAATCGACAAGAAGTGGCTGATACTTTTAGGATCCGTGAGTTCTTAAGGATGAATCCTCCAAGCTTCACTGGTTCAAGTGTCACTGAGGATCCATAAAACTTTGTTGAAGAACTTCAGAAGGTTTTTAAGATTATGCACATTGTCGATGCTGAGAGGGTGGAACTAGTTGCATACCAAATGAAGGGTGTCACTAGAATCTAGTTTGATCAGTGGAATAAGAATAGAGCTGAGGGTGCACCACTTGTGAGTTGGGCTTTGTTTGAGGAGGCATTCTTGGGGCATTTCTTTCCCTGTGAACTGAGAGAAGAAAAGGTACAAGAATTCCTTACTCTTAAGCAAGAATCTATGCATGTTCTAAGTACAGTTTGAAGTACACGCAACTTTCCTGCTATGCTCCGGAAATGGTTGCTGACATGAGAAGCAGGATGATTTTGTCCGTTGTTGGATTGTCTCATGTGTAAAGTAAGGAAGGCAAGACAGCTATGATGATAGGAGATATGGACATAACAAGGCTGATGATCCACGTGCAATAGGTTAAGGAAGAGAAGTTGAAAGACAGAGAAGAGTTTAGGAACAAGAGAGCTAAGACATCAGGGAATGAGTTCGGGCAGCAAAAGAGTAATGCCAACCAGTCATCTTTCCAACATAAACAAAAGGGACATGCTACATCATCTGCTAGTGTACCTACACCATAGAATATAAGTGAGTTCCAAAATCAAAATTTCAGAGCTAGACCTGTGCATTCTCAAGGTAGTATGGCACAATGAGGTAATAAGACTCCTGCATATGCTAAGTGTGGTAGGAACCAGTCAGGGGTGTGTTGTGATGGCTCTACTGGTTACTTCGAGTATGGTCAGAACGGTCATTTTATGAAAGAGTGTCCTAAGAACAGACGAGGTAATGGTAATAGGGGCAATAGAGCCCAGTCTTCTTCAGTTGCTCCACCAAACAGAGCTGCATCTAGAAGAGATACTACTTCAGGGGCAGGCGAAGGAGCAAATCGTTTGTATGCTATCACTAGTCGCCAAGAGCAAGAGGATTCTCCAGATGTTATCGCTGGTATGATTCAAGTCTTTAATTTTGATGTTTATGCTTTGCTAGATCCAAGAGCGAGTCTATCTTTTGTGACTCCTTATGTTGCGATGAATTTTGATGTTCTTCCTGAGAAACTTCTTTAGCCCTTTAGTGTTTCAACACCTGTTAGTGAGTCTATTCTAGCTGAGAGAGTCTATCGTGATTGTACAATTTCCATCAATCACAAGAGCATCGTGGCTAACTTAGTTGAGTTAGATATGGTAGATTTTGATGTCGTTCTTGGTATGGACTGGCTTTATGCTTGTTATGCCTCAATTGATTGTAAAACTCGAGTTGTTAAGTTCCAGTTTCCTAATGAGCCATTTATAGAGTGGAAGAGTAGTTCAGCAGTGCCTAAGGGTCGTTTTATTTCATACATTAAGGTGAGAAAGTTCATTTCCAAGGGGTGTGTCTATCACTTAGTCCGGGTTAATGACTCTAGTATTGAGATACCTTCTATTCAGTCAGTTCCAACAGTGAAAAAGTTTCCAGAAGTCTTTCCAGATGATCTTCTCGGAGTCCCTCCTAAGAGAGAAATAGACTTCGGTATAGATATTATTCCCGATACTCATCCTATATCTATTTCGCCATATATGATGGCACCAGCAAAGTTAAAAGAGTTAAAAGAGTAGTTGAAAGATCTCCTTGAGAAGGATTTTATTCGACTAAGTGTCTCACCTTGGAGGGCTCCGATCTTATTTGTGAGGGAGAAGGATGCTTCTCTTAGAATGTGTATAGATTACCATCAGTTGAACAAGGTTACTATCAAGAATAAGTATCTTCTTCCGAGAATTGATGACCTCTTCGATCAACTTCAGGGTTCCACTTGTTTTTCTAAGATAGACCTCAGATCAGGCTACCATCATTTGAAAGTAAGGGAATGTGATATCCCAAAGACAGCTTTCAGTACCCATTATGGTCATTATGAGGTTCTAGCCATGTCGTTCGGTTTAAGTAATGCACCTGCAACGTTCATGGACCTCATAAATAGAGTATTCAAGCCTTATTTATATATGTTTGTTCTCGTATTGATTGATAACATTCTAATCTATTCAAGGAATGAGAAAGACCATCCTAGTCATCTCGGAGTAGTTCTCCAAACTCTAAAGGATAGAGAGTTGTATGCTAAATTATCTAAGTGTGAGTTTTAGCTTGAGTCTATGGAATTCTTAGGCCACATTGTTTTCGGTGATGGAATTAGAGTTGATACTCAGAAAATAGAGGCAATGCAGAATTGGCCGAGACCCACATCTCCAACTGATATTAGGAGTGTCTTAGGATTGGCTGGGTATTATAGAAGGTTGTCGAGGGCTTCTCATCCATTTCATCCCTTTTGACCAAGTTGACTCAGAAAACAGTGAAGTTTCAATGGTCTGAAGCTTGTGAGAAAAGCTTTCAGGAATTGAAAAAACGGTTGACTACTGCCCCAATATTGACCTTACCAGAAGGTACGTAAGGCTTTGTAGTATATTGTGATGCGTCCAGAGTTGGATTGAGTTGTGTGCTAATGCAGAATGGCAAAGTTATAGCTTATGCCTCCATACAGCTGAAAGTTCACGAGAAGAATTACCCAACCCATAATCTAGAGTTGGTTGACGTAGTATTTGCTTTGAAAATATGGCGTCATTATCTTTATGGTGTTCATGTGGATGTGGTCACGGATCATAAGAGCCTTCAGCATGTGTTTAGTCAGAAAGGGCTTAATCTCAGACAGAGAAGGTAGTTAAAGTTGCTCAAAGATTATGACATAAGCATTCTCTATCACCCAGGTAAGGCTAATGTTGTTGATGATGCCTTGAGTAGATTGTCTATGGGTAGTACCACTCATTTTGAGGAAGACAAGAAAGATTTAGCAAAACATGTGCATAGACTTGCACAATTAGGTGTTCGACTAATGGATTCCACTCAAGGAGGAGTAGTGGTGATGAATGGGGCAGAATCATAATTAGTGTCTGAAGTGAAAGAGAAACAAGTCCAAGATCCTATTTTTCTTAAATTAAAGGAAAATGTTCATAATTAAAAAGTAATGGCTTTCGAACAAGGGGGAGATGGTGTATTGAGGTATCAAGGTAGATTATGTGTACCAAGGGTGGATGAACTCCAAGAGAGGATCATGGAGAAAGCTCATAGCTCCATATATTCTATCCATCCGAGTTCCACAAAGATGTATCATGACTTGAGGGAAGTATATTGGTGGAATAGTATGAAGAAAGATATTACATAGTTCGTTTCTAAGTGCCCAACTGCTAACAAGTCAAGGTAGAGCACCATAGGCCAGGTGGTATGGCTTAGAATATAGAATTTCTGGAATAGAAATGGGAGATGATCAATATGGACTTTATTACTGGTTTGTCGCGGTCTCGCAGACTCCATGATTCCATTTGGGTTATTGTTGATCGAATGACCAAATCAACCCACATTTTGCCAATAAAGACTACCCATTCAGCAGAGGATTATGCCAAGCTATATATTCAAGAGGTAGTAAGACTCCATGGAGTTCTAGTTTCAATTATATCAGATAGAGGCGCATAATTTACTACACAGTTCTGGAAGTCTTTCCAGAAAGGTTTGGGTTCAAAGGTAAACTTGAGTAGTGCTTTTCATCCTTAGACAGATGGTCAAGCAGAACGCACTATTCAGACTTTATAAGATATGTTGAGGGCTTGTGTGATTGATTTCAAAGGTAATTGGGATGATCACCTACCTCTCATTGAGTTTGCTTATAACAACAATTATCATTCTAACATCCAGATAACTCCTTATGAAGCTCTTTATGGGAGAAGATGCAAATCTCCAATTGGATGGTTTGAAGTTGCTGAAGCTGGGTTGATAGGACCAGACTTAGTTCATCAAGCTATGGAGAAAGTGAGGTTTATTCAAGAAAGGTTGAAAACAACGCAGAGTCGACAGAAATCCTACACTGATGTTAGGAGAAAGGACTTAGAGTTTGAAGTAGATGATTGAGTATACTTAAAGGTTTCACCCATGAAGGGTGTTATGAGATTTGGTAATAAGGGGAAACTTAGTCCCCGGTACATTCTTTTGTACAGAATATCCAAGAGGATTGGTAATGTAACTTATGAGTTAGAGCTACCCTAAGAGTTAGCAGCGGTTCATCTAGTGTTTCACATCTCTATGTTGAAAAAGTGTATCGACGATCCTTCATTGATCATACCAACTGAAGATATTGGTATTAAGGATAGCTTGTCTTATGGGAGATTCTTGTTCAGATTTTAGACCGCCAGGTTTGCAAGTTGAGAACCAAGGAAGTAACATCAATTAAAGTTCTATTGAGAAAGCTACTTGGGAAGCTGAGGAGGATATGAAAAAGATATATCCATATCTCTTTGAGCCCAGAGAAATTTCTAGATCAAGGTACTAATTTTTTTCTTAGTACTCTTTAATTGATAAACTGAATGTGTTAGATTTGCTTGTTGGGTGTTTGAGCTGAAGGTTAGATGTTACACCCTTAGCCTACTAATAGTAATCTCATTTGAGGACGAATGTTCCCAAGGGGGAGATATTGTAACACACCGCTATTTAAAAGAACTAGAATTAGAAAGAAAGCAACTTTTGGAAAGATCAAATTTGGAAAGTTTTGCTAAGTATTAGTTTTGGGTCAACTTCAAACAACCATAACTAGAGTGAGTTAGGACTTCCATAAGATATAAAATGAAAGGTATTTGAATTATCTTTCCAACGCCACCGAGTTTGCTAATTTTCGAGCTCGTATGAGGGAGATATGCCCGTTTGAGTCAGGTTGCTAGATGAGGAAATTTACCCGAATTTAAGAGGGGTATTTTGGTCTTTTCCATACCCAATTAAGTTAATTCATTTTTAGTAAATTAATTGGGGTGTAAACTTATTTGGTTCAGTTTACGCTTTACAAAACTATGCTAGGGCTTTGAGAGAAGAGAAAAGATGAGAAAAGCCAAAGTTCATCATCGTTCTTGAGGTCTCGCTTGCGGATTTCGCCAAGGGTTAATCCCTAAGAGGTATGTGAGATCACATAGAGTTGGATTCATTCACACACGCACCAAACATGATTTATTTCAGCGTATTTACGTTCTTGAAAATAGAGTATTTGAGTACTGAATGGATTTTGTTGAAGTTTCTATTGGGTTCTTGATTGTTGATGTTGTTGAGGAGTTCTTGAGTTAGTTTCATGATATTTGAGGTTGCTTTTGAGTAGATTCTTGTATACTTTGGTTGGGTATTCGAATCTAAGTGTTTGGGGAAGGAACCAATCGAATCTAAACAAATTAAGGTCGAAAAATAAACAAGAAAATTTGTCAAAAATTTAGGGAAAAGGGGTGGGGCACCGCGACACTAAGAGTGCCCCACATTAGTATCTGAAGTTTGGGCTCTAGGGTGGCGCGCCACTCAGAGCGCCCTAACCCAGGTTCTGTAGTTAAGGCTTGGCACCCGGCGCCACTCAGTACGCCAGGGTCGTCAGGTCCTCTACCCTTTCCCACTTCTTTCCGTTTGAGTTCCCTTGAATCGTACCTATGTTTTCTAGTTGATTATACTCTCTAAATTACGTCTAAACATCGCGATATCATCCATAAACACGAATCATAACCTTGAATCCATAAATTCAAATTCAAGGAAAGTTAAGAGCCAAGTCTAGAGAGTTCTTAGAGTCTTTTCAAAAGTCTTTTGCAAATGCTTTAAACTTATTTTAGGACTTGAGTTCTGAGTTGAGTAAAGAGTAACAAATGAATTTCATTTTCTTCAAGAGAGTATATGGGAACTATGTATTCCCAAAGAGTAAATGTTTTCACATTTAAACAAGAAAGGAAACACCGATTTCCAAAAAAGCCTTTGAGCTGGTTTTTAGCCAAGAGTAAATGTTTTCACATTTAAGCAAGAGAGGAAATACTGATTTCCTAGAGAGCCTTTGGGCTAGTTTTTGAGCAATTATCTCAAATCACATAAAGAGTTATGTTTTTAAATATATGAGCTAGTTACATTTTTGGGAGTAGTATTGAGCACCGATTTGGGGGCAAGTTGAGTTCAGATAATTCATGATCTCTATAAATCATGTAGCCAACATGGGTAGAAAAGGGTCATATTTTTTAGATGATCCCTTATTGCTTTTTAGCATAGACTAGTGGATCCAATTAGTAGTTAAGTTCTATACCCCTGACAAGGTATAGGACGGCCCTGGCAGCGTGAGGCAAAATGTTGTATCATCACATAGCTCATAGTGATGGTTGTCAGTTAGAGAAACTCCCACAGTGATATTTTGTATTCTCATATACACAGAGTTTACTTGTATTTTCATATACAAACAAAGTTTACATTGTAGCCTTGCATACAAACTGAGTTATTATTGTATTTTCAATACACAGATTTGTTACCGATAATTTAAAAGTTTTTCTTTATATTGCATTTATATTATTGATTTATATTGAAATAAGTTGAGAGCAGGTATGTTCCTTCAGTTCCTTTCAAGCTTATGTATTGTTTTAGTATTCCCTCGCATGCTCGTACATTCAATGTACTGATGTCAGTTGGCCTGTATCTTTTATGATGCAGATACAGGTAACCAAGATCATCATCCAGCGCATCTTGATCCAGTTGAGCTTTAGAGTAGTTCGTGAGCCTACTTGCTTTCGAAGGATCCCTCTTTTTTTTTATTGTTTTCAGTATTTTAGTTCATTAGGATGGCGTGGGTCTTGTCCCAATGTCCATCTCAGTTATTAGAGGGTTCATAGACAGTTAGATATTTGTTAGTTCATGAGTCTTTTCATTTTTAGTTGTTCATGTTGAGACTTGAGTTGCCATTTTGGCCAGCTGAATGTTTATCTTTAAAACATTCTAAGTTATTCATTGAGACAATTTAGTTATGATTGTATTTCAATACTTTCTTTTATCATGAGTAAGTCTTCCACTAAGAGTTAAGTCAATACAAGGGTTTGCTTGGGGCAAGCAATTATTCTCGAGTTTTAATCCCGCCCAGGGTGTAGGCTCGGGGCGTGACACCAAATCTCAGACTCATCAAGAGGCATCAGGACTTCGGGTATTATAGGCCTATTAAGGTTGAGGAGGTGAAGCATGTTATTTGTTGGATGGAGAGGGGGAAAACGAGATGACCAGATGAGATCCTAGTGGAGTTTTGGCAAAGCACGGATAGAGAAGGTTTGGAGTGGTTGACTAGCTTGTTTAATATCATTTTTAAGACGGCTAAGATGCCTAAAAAATGAAGGTGCAGTATAATGGTTTTGTTGTACAAGGACAATGGTGATATATAAAATTGCAATAACTATAGGGTTATGAAGTTGTTAATCCACACTATCAAAGTTTGAGAGAAAGTGGTGGAAATGAGAATGAGAAGGGGTGTGTTTCTTTCCAAGAATTGATTTGGATTTATGTCAGGGAAATCGACCACAGAAGCCATCCAGTTTGTGAGAAGACTGGTGGAAAAATATCGGGAAAGGAAAAGGGATTGACATATGGTGTCTATTGACCTTTAGAAGGCTTATGATGAAGTCCCTGGGAATTCTTGTGGTGATGCTCGAAGTCAAGAGGTATATTAGTAGCCTACACTTGGACAATTAATTAAGGACATGTACGAAGGAAATAAAATGCGGGTAAGAATGATGGGAGGAGACTAGGAGCACTTCCTTATGGAGATGGGACAACACGAGGGATCAAATCTTACTCCATTTCTATTTGACTTAGTGATGGATGTTTTGACACAAGACTATCAGGATGAGGTGTATGTAATTAGTGATTTCATAGTACTGATTTATGAGATGCACAATGTTGTTAGTGATAAGTTAAAGGCATGACAACAAACTTTGGAGGTTGAAGGATTGAGGTTGAACCGAAACAACACAGAATATGTGGAGTGTGAATTTAATGATGTGATGCACATGGTAGGTGTGGAAGTGAGGTTTGATACAAAAAATATCCCCAGGAGAGATAAATTATAGTATCATAGGTCAATAATTTAGGTGAGTGGAGACATCGACGATGATATCACACACCATATTGGTACGGCGTGGATGAAGTAGAGGCTTGCCTCTAGAGTCTTGTGTGATAAGAAGGCACCACTAAAACTCAAAGGTAAGTTCTATAGAGTGGTAGTTCGACCAACATTGTTGTATAAAACATGTCCAAAAGATGTACGTTGAAGAAATGAGGATGTTGGGGTGGATTTGTGATTATACTAGCTAGAAGAAATAAAATTAAAAATGAGGATATATGTGATAAGGTGGGAGTGGCCTCCGTGGTGGATAAGATGAGGGAAAAGAGACTGATATAGTTTGGACACGTGAAGATGAGATGCATAATGCACCAGTGATGAAGTGCCAGAGGTTGGCTATTGAAGGTACGAGTAGAGGTAGAGATAGGCCGAAGAAGTATTGAAAGATGTGATCAGACAAGATATGGCGTTGCTTCATGTTACCGAGGATATGACGTTGCTTCAAGTTATCGAGGATATGACCCTAAATAAGAGGGTGTGGAGTGCACATATTAGGGCAGAAGGTTTGAAGGTACTGTAGTGTTATTTTTCTTAGGGTGGCTGGGGTTTGCGATGGTAATAGATATACTATTGTAGTTCTTGTTTTTAAATTTTTATCATTGTTGATTCTTTGTTTATGGAGTTTCAATTATCACATGTTTTTATTGTTATTTGGGTTCCTCTTTGTAAGACTTCTGCACTGTTGTCTTGTTATTTGTTATATTTTTTTTCATTGTTGATTATTTGTTTATGGAGTTTCGACTATCACATCATTTTATTGTTGTATGAGCTCCTCTTTGGTAGACTTTTGCATTGTTTTCTTGTTATTTGTTATATTTTTTTCATTGTCTCCTTTTTCTTTATACTAGTATTTGTTGCTCTTGAGTCGAAGGTCTTTCGAAAAAAGTCTATCTACCTCCACGAGATAATGGTAAGGTCTGCATACACCCTACTCTCCCCAAACCTCACTTGTGAAATTTCACTGGGTATGTTATTATTTCATATGAGAAAAAAGTAATTCATAAAGAAGATAATTGTAAATTGTAATTTTGTTTTCTCTTACGTATGTTTAGTATCTTCAATTTTCTGATCCAATCATAAAAAGGAGAAAAATAGATATAATTAATATTGAAAGCAGATTTCATCTTAAAGAAAAAACATTGTAGGGTAAAAAAAAAAAAAAAAGGAGTAATAATTTCACGTACCATGTGAAATTTGAAAAAAATAATTATTGAAATGAAATGGAAGAAGGTAGAGTGTCCCCCAAAATTGTACTAGCAACTTTCTTTAGGTGGTTGCTTTAAAGTGGGTCAATAATACAGCTATATTACTTGTCTTTTTCTTTAGAAAAATACACTAAAATCCCCCTAAATTGTATCATGTTTGCTAGTTTCATATTTAAACTACTTACCTTTTAGACATTTGCTTAGTATGCGTTTAAATATGCGATTTTACTTCATGATTTCTAATCATCAGAGGAAATCAACGCTTATTTAGACATGTGATTTTATTTCATAATTTTAAATTATGAGATGAAATTTTAAATTCTCCAAAGAGTTTGATTTGAAAATTTTATATCATGATTTCATATTTTATAAAATATTAAAATTGAACTACAAGTTTACATTTTATTTTAAAAATACGATTTTTTAACCTACCAAGTACCGATCATTTATTTCATATATGTAAACAAATTTTATACTCCTAGTTAATACTATTACTCTTACCAACTTTTAAACCATTTATATGGTATATATTACTTTCACCAACCAAATTTATAATTACTAATATTATTACTCTTCCCATCCTTAAAACCATTTATATCGTATATAACTACTAGGCATGAACCAGACAATTCATTGGCTTGAGCACTTGAACAAATAATATTCGTCTTTGCTGATCTAGTTATGGAATCAGTAATATGCTAAGGCAGCATTGATCTTATTTTTTATCATCTTTGGTTCTGAGATTTTTGTTAGAGTATCGTATTGTCTAATATTACCCTTCACTTGTTCTTCAAGCTATAAACATAGTTGAACAAGTGTTTGAGGCATCTCGAATTTTCCACGATAACAGATATATTAATCCAACATATCGTTGGAGCTTTCAATGTCTCGTGAGCAATTAATGTTGGGTTTAAAAGTGATTAGGGTGTCATGTGAAAGCTTACAATTGCAAATCAAGACAGCGATAAATTAGATGACAAAAAACCTATACAAAAAACATAGTATTATTATATGAAAATTAATATAAAGAAAATACTAAAACTGTTGGGAGAATAAATCTCCCTATAAACAAAACTCTTTAAACGACTACATGGTGGATTCTAATGTGTTATGCTCTGAGAATATGGATCTTCTTCCAAACTTTTCTTCTAAGGAAAGAATAAACCAAATATGGAAGAGAATTTTATTTTCCTTTCAGGAAAAGTAAAAGCAATTATGGTAATGCTTTAATTTTTTTTTCAAGGGAAAATAAAAACTCAAATATGATAAGAAAATCAGAACAAAATCCTAACAACTAAAAACACGGGTGTTATCCATGAAACAGGGGTAAGTGGTGATCATGTCCATATCTGTGTTGTTCTTGTCAATAGAGTGCATGCATGGTACTTCAACATCCATTCTGGGTAAGGTGTTATCTCCATTTTGCTTTTTCTCTGTTGATTTTTTTCTATGAACTTGACTTCACCTATTAGTGGTATGTGTGCTTATAATATTTGCAAAAGTGAAATTATAATGTTGCCACCTTATGAATATAAACATACATAATTATATATTCTCAACAAACTCTCTTCATTGTGTGGGCCTGATTCTTTTTCATGAGCAAACATGTGAAAATTATTTTTGATATGGTTGTTGATGAGATTCAATCCTAGGATCTCTGTCTAATTTGATACCATATTGATGTATGCGAACATCTTTTCAAAAATCTTAAGTTATTAAAGAGAACACACTTTTATTAGTATTTACATTCTCAGCACTCGTTACAACTTACCATTGTTTAATTAATTTAATGAAGTAAAAACAAATATTAATTAATCATAATTTAAGTAAAACAACGTTATATTCAAACACATGGATGCATGCCCATTTAGTAGCTTCCTAGGGCCTAGAGTCTGACAGGTCCTGGAGTTTGCATTTACCCTTGAAATTGTACCAAATTCATATAAATATCCATTCAATATTATAATTAGAGCTTTTTATAACAGTCCTTCTCTATAATACTCCCTCTGTCTCAATTTATATGACTCACTTTTCTTTTTGAGTCAGTCTCAAAAAAATGACACATTTCTATATAAAATAACAATCTAACTATAAAGTATCTATTTTATCCTTAATGAAATAATTTACAGCCACACAAATTTCTATTATTCATTTTGGACCACAAATTTTAAAAGTCTTTCTTTCTTTCTTAAACTCCGTGCCGAGTCAAAGTACCTCATATAAAATTGGACGGAGGGAGTAGTATTTAACAATAAGAATCATTTTTTTAGGAATGAATCATTCATGTTATGTTATATTATATGTTCATTGTAGCAAAATTTACTATATCAATAAAAAAAAAATATATCAAAACAAGCAATGTTATTATCGAAATATTTGATTATTGTACCAAATATCAGATAAATATCCAATCAGCTTGCATCTTGATGTGATCTTTTCCAATTCAACTGATGCATCTTTGTCAGTTTCAAGTTGCCATCTTCTTTTGTGACCACAAAATCTTAAGCCCGGATTCTATGTTTATTTCGTCAGGACTCACAATCATTGTGTGGCACGCTTCTTTTTTCCTCTTTCAACCTACACAAACTTTAATTTTGCCTAGGTGGTTGTAAGTTAGGAGTATAAAAGAGAAATCACGTGGTGCAGTGGATGTGGCTACTCCTTTCTTAATTAAGGGTCTTGGGTTCAAGTTTTGACCTTTGGGTTCGATTCATTCTCTATAATAGTATTTCACTCAAAACCACAACATTAAGAACATGTTATCAAACAACAATATAAAGCAATCTTACTAATGTCGTCCATCATGACGGTAGGACTCAAACCCAATACTTTTGATTAAAGAAGAAACAATCGCATCCACTACACCACATATTTTGATAAAGTATCACGAGTGTATCCTAATTATGAATTGTTGAACTAATGTCAACAAGTTTGTTTCCTGTTCCTATATGCATATGCCCATGCTACTACTCTTTCAACAAGATGTCAAATTTAGTAACATTCCAATGCTGGAAATATCTTTTCTTTGAGTTCTATTTTCTACACAACTAATGCACAGTTCTACGATTGTAATAAAACAAAAGACTGTTTGATGACTTTGTTGATGCAAAAAAACAATTATGACTTTTTTTAATGATAAAATCACCGTGTGTGAAATCAGTCAAATAAGCAATCACCACGTCATCAAAATATCATATCCACATTAAATAGAATTGCTGAAGCCCAAATACACACTATAACGCTGGAATTTTCTAATTTAATGTTCCTAACTATAGTTGCATGATGTGCTAAACCCTGCAACTATAGTCTATAGAGGGGACCTAGAATGGTTACGTTGTAGGTATGGGATATGATACTTTTATGGCTTGACGGTATTTATTTGATCATTTTATTTTATGTGAAGCCAAGTGTTTGTATTTTGATGTTTTGATAAATTAATAAATTATGGAGTAATGGGATATTTGGTAGAAGGACTTGATCCTTCGAGCGGTAGTCATCCAGGATAAGTCAATGAAGTGCGGCTGTAAAGCCGGCAAACCTGTTGTGGTAGGTGGGCACGACAACAAAAGCGCAGAGCTCTCATCCAATATAATGACGTGTTACTAAGTTATTTTTGTCTCTCGTGCATAAACATGGGAGATATTGACAAGAAGCAATCTAGTTTTTGCAATCAAAAATATCGAAAGCAAAAGTCGTTCTCTCTCAAAGGCAATTACACTCATACGTACAACAACGAACCTGATTGAGTGACCTACTAAAGTCTTAATTAAGTTGTTATTTGAGTCTAGTGTCTTGTGTTCATGTATTGTAAGATCTATTTCTATGTTATAAAGGAACATAGATCATTTCAGTTGTAATCTTTGTAAAGTCAAGTTCATGGCTTAGAGTTAGTTGTGTTGTGTTTGGTTGAAATCTATTTTAACTAGAGGTAGTTGATATAGTGAATAATAGGGTTATTGCTTCTTGTAATAGAGTTGTTACAAGGTGTAGGGTTAAGAGTTTAGTCATTTGTGATTACTGGAGTCTGTATTCACAAATTGCTTGAAGTTAGTAGAGTTGTTGAGAAATTTTGTGCAGTAGGTTGTAGTCTTATAATTCTCTTGAGCAAGGAGAATTCCACGTAAGTTCCAGTGTTCCTTTACTTTAAGTATTTACTGTTCTTCCAATTATTAGTATAGTCAAGGGACCAGGTCTCTTAACTTGTGGTAGACTCATATAAGCTAACACCAAGTTCTGATGATTTTTACCATCGAGATGGATGAATTTTGTTCAACTTCCATTTTATGCTAAATATCATGAAGGATGGTAAAATAATCTCATGAAAATATGACATGCTCAATCCATTCATTTATTAGCTTAGTTCAT
>JAJOOF010006373.1:0-12603 GCA_029582545.1 Solanum lignicaule
CGTGTCACGATGTTTTGGTTGCGTAGATATCGACAAAATACGCAGGTTCAAAAAAAAAATAGCATCAAACGGGAATTCGAAGCTCGAGTTATGGCCGTTTGAATTACCTTTTTCTCTACTCTTCTAATTTCTACTATTCAAACAACGAGTAAAATGCATTTTTGGAATAATCGGCTCGCCCAAACCACCTTACGTTAGTTTGGATGCGTAGATATCAGAAAAATACGCGGGTTCCACAAAAAAATCGCCTGAAACGGACATCCGAAGGCCGAGTTATGGCCGTTTGAAGTTTCCCAAATTCACAGCTACCTTCAATCTTTAAGATGCTGAATTTTCAGGTGACCGTAACTTTTGACTCGAACGTCCGTTTGACGCAATCTTATTTTTGAATCCTCGTATTTTTTCGAGATCTACTTGAAAAACTCATCCGCTTCAGTTGAATTTTCTTTTGAATTTTTCATCATATTTCTAGTCGTGTAAGAATGAGTAAAAGGCGTTTTTCAAAAAATCGGCTCGCTCAAACCGTGTCACGGTGGTTTGGTTGCGTAGATATCAAAAAAATACCCAGGTTCAAAAAAAAATAGCATCAAACGGACATCCGAAGCTCGAGTTTTATGGCCGTTTGAATTTCCTTTTTCTCTTCTCTTATTATTTCTACTATTCAAACAACGAGTAAAATGCGTTTTTGGAATAATCGGCTCGCCCAAACCACCTTACGGTAGTTTGATTGCGTAGATATCGAAAAAATACGCGAGTTCCAAAAAAAAATTGCCTGAAACGAATATCCGAAGGCCGAGTTATGGCCGTTTGAAGTTTCCCAAATTCACAGCTACCTTCAATCTTTAAGATGCTGAATTTTCAGGTGATTGTAACTTTTGACTCGAACATCCGTTTGATGCAATCTTTTTTTTGAATCCTCGTATTTTTTTGAAATCTACTTGAAAAAATAATCCGCTTAAATTGAATTTCCTTTTTATTTTTTCATCATATTTCTAGTCGTGTAAGAATGAATAAAATGCGTTTCTGGAAAAATCGGCGTGCTCAAACCGTGTCACGGTGGTTTGGTTAAGTAGATATCGAAAAAATACGCAGGTTAAAAAAAAATCGCATCAAACGGACATCCGAAGCTCGAGTTATGGCCGTTTGAATTTCCTTTTTCTCTTCTCATCTTATTTCTACTATTCAAACAACGAGTAAAATGCGTTTTTGGAATAATCGGCTCCCCCAAACCACCTGACGGTAGTTTGGTTGTGTAGATATCGAAAAAATACGCGGGTTCAAAAAAAAAATCGCCTGAAATGGACATCCGAAGGACGAGTTATGGCCGTTTGAAGTTTCCCAAATTCACAGCTACCTTCAATTTTTAAGATGCTGAATTTTCAGGTGATCGTAACTTTTGAATCGAACGTCCGTTTGACGCAATCTTTTTTTTGAATCCCCGTATTTTTTTGAGATCTACTTGAAAAACTCATCCGATTCAATTGAATTTCCTTTTTATTTTTTTTATCATATTTCTAGTCGTGTAAGAATGAGTAAAAGGCGTTTCTGGAAATATCGGCGCGCTGAAACCGTGTCACGGTGTTTAGTTGCGTAGATATCGAAAAAATACGGAGAATCAAAAAAAAATTGAATCAAACGGAGATCCGAAGCTCGAGCTATGCCCCTTTGAATTTCCTTTTTCTCTTCTCATCTTATCTCTCATATTCAAACAACGAGTAAAATGCATTTTTGGAATAATCGGCTCGCCCAAACCACCTTACGGTAGTTTGGTTGCGTAGATATCGAAAAAATATGCGGGTTCCAAAAAGAATCGCCTGAAACGGACATCCGAAGACCGAGTTATGGCCGTTTGAATTTCCTTTTTCTCTACTCTTCTAATTTCTACTATTCAAACAACGAGTAAAATGCATTTTTGGATTAATCGGCTCGCCCAAACCACCTTATGGTAGTTTGGTTGCGTAGATATCAAAAAAATATGCGGGTTCCAAAAAAAAATTGCCTGAAACGGACATCCGAATGCCGAGTTATGGCCGTTTGAAGTTTCCCAAATTCACAGCTACCTTCAATATTTAAGATGCTGAATTTTCAGGTGACCGTAACTTTTGACTCGAACGTCCGTTTGACGCAATCTTTTTTTTGAATCCTCGTATTTTTTCGAGATCTACTTGAAAAACTCATCCGCTTCAGTTGAATTTCCTTCTGAATTTTTCATCTTATTTCTAGTCGTGTAAGAATGAGTAAAAAAGCGTTTTTCGAAAAATTGGCGAGCTCAAACCGTGTTACGGTGGTTTGGTTGCGTAGATATCAAAAAAATACGCAGGTTCAAAAAAAAATAGCATCAAACGGACATCCGAAGCTCGAGTTATGGCCGTTTGAATTTCCTTTTTCTCTTCTCATCTTATCTCTACTATTCAAACAACGAGTAAAATGCGTTTTTGGAATAATCGGCTCGCCCAAACCACCTTATGGTAGTTTGGTTGCGTAGATATCAAAAAAATATGCGGGTTCCAAAAAACAATTGCCTGAAACGGACATCCGAATGCCGAGTTATGGCCGTTTGAAGTTTCCCAAATTCACAGCTACCTTCAATATTTAAGATGCTGAATTTTCAGGTGACCGTAACTTTTGACTCGAACGTCCGTTTGACGCAATCTTTTTTTTGAATCCTCGTATTTTTTCGAGATCTACTTGAAAAACTCATCCGCTTCAGTTGAATTTCCTTCTGAATTTTTCATCTTATTTCTAGTCGTGTAAGAATGAGTAAAAAAGCGTTTTTCGAAAAATCGGCGAGCTCAAACCGTGTTACGGTGGTTTGGTTGCGTAGATATCAAAAAAATACGCAGGTTCAAAAAAAAATAGCATCTAACGGACATCCGAAGCTCGAGTTATGGCCGTTTGAATTTCCTTTTTCTCTTCTCATCTTATCTCTACTATTCAAACAACGAGTAAAATGCGTTTTTGGAATAATCGGCTCGCCCAAACCACCTTACCGTCGTTTAGTTGCGTAGATATCGAAAAAATACGCGGGTTCAAAAAAAGAATCGACAGAAACGGACATCCGAAGCCCGAGTTTTGGCCGTTTGAAAATTCCCAAATTCACAGCTACTTTCAATATTTAAGATGCTGAATATTCGAATGATCGTAACTTTCGATTCGAACGCTCTTTTGACGCAATCTTTTTTTTGATTCTTTGTATTTTTTCGAGATCTATTTGAAAAACCCATTCGCTTTAGTTGAATTTCTTTTTTTTTTTTCATCATATTTCTACTCTTATAAGAATGAGTAAAAGACGTTTTTTGAAAAATCGGCTCGCTCAAACCGCCTCACCTCATTTCGGTTGCGTAGATATCGAAAAAATACGCGTGTTCAACAAAAAAATCGACTGATACGGACATCCGAAGCCCGATTTATGGCCGTTTGAAGTTTCCCAAATTCACAGCTACCTTCAATATTTAAGATGCTGAATATTCGAATGATCGTAACTTTCGACTCGAACGCTCTTTTAACACAATCTTTTTTTTGATTCTTCGTATATTTTTGAGATCGATTTAAAAACCCATTCGCTTTGGTTGAATTTCCTTTTTATTTTTTCATCATATTTCTACTCGTATAAGAATGAGTAAAAGACGTTTTTTGAAAAATTGGCTCGCTCAAACTGCCTCACGACATTTTGGTTGCGTAGATATCGAAAAAATACGCGGGTTCAAAAAAAAAATCGACTGAAACGGACATTCGAAGCCCGAGTTATGGCCGTTTGAAGTTTCCTAAATTCACAGCAACCTTCAATCTTTAAGATGCTGAATTTTTCAAATATCGTACCTTTTGACTTGAACGTCCGTTTGAGGAAATTCTTTGTTTGATTCTTCGTATTTTTTTTATATCTATTTGAAAAACTCATTCTTTTTATTTAAATTTCATTTTTTTTCTCATCATATTTCTACTCATTTAAGAATGAGTAATAGTCATTTTTTGAAAAATTACCTCTCTCAAACCATCTCTAGGAAGTTTGGTTGCGTAGATATCGAAAAAATACAGAGGTTGAAAAAAAAATCGCCTGAAACGGACATTCGAAGCCCGAGTTATGGCCGTTTGAAATTTCCTAAATTCACAGCTACCTTCAATCTTTAAGATGCTGAATTTTCAAATGATCGTAACGTTGGGCTCGAATGTCCGTTTGAGGAAACTTTTTTTTTGATTCCTCGTATTTTTTTGAGATCTATTTGAAAAACTCATCCCCTTTATTTGAATTTTATTTTTTTCATTATATTTCTACTCATTTAAGAATGAGTAAAAATCGTCTTTTGAAAAATTGGTTCGCTCAAACCGCCTTTAGGCAATTTAGTTGCGTAGATGACGAAAAAATACACAAGTTGAAAAAATAATCGCCTAAAACGGACATCTGAGGCCCGAGTTATGGCCGTTTGAAGTTTCCCAAATTCACAGCTACCTTCAATTTTTAAGATGCTGAATTTTCAAATAATTGTAACTTTGGGCTCGAATGTCCGTTTAAGTAAAAAAAAAATTTTAATTCCTCGTATTTTTTTGAGATCTATTTGAAAAACTCATCCCCTTTATTTGAATTTCATTTTTTTTCTCATCATATTTCTAATCATTTAAGAATGAGTAAAAGTTGTTTCTTGAAAAATAGGCTCGCTCAAACCGCCTTTAGGTAGTTTGGTTGCGTAGATGATGAAGAAATACGAAGGTTGAAAAAAAAATCGCCTAAAACGGACATCCGAGGCACAAGTTATGGTCGTTTGAAGTTTCCTAAATTCACAGTTACTTTCAATCTTTAAGATGCTGAATTTTTAAATGATCGTAACTTTGGGCTCGAATGACCGTTTGAGGAAATTCTTTTTTTGATTCCTCGTATTTTTTCGAGATCTATTTGAAAAACTCATCCCATTTATTTGAATTTCATTTTTTTTTCTAATCATATTTCTACTCATTTAAGAATGAGTAAAAGTCGTTTCTTGAAAAATCCGCTCGCTCAAACCGCCTTTTGATAGTTTGGTTGCGTAGATGACGAAAAAATACACAGGTTGAAAAAAAAATTCGCCTGAAACGGATATCCGAAACCCGAGTTATGGCCATTTGAAGTTCCCAAATTCACAGCTACCTTCAATCTATAAGATGCTGAATTTTCAAATAATCGTAAATTTGCGCTCGAATGTCCGTTTGACGCAATTATTTTTTTGATTCCTCGTATTTTTTTTAGATCTATATGAAAAACTCATCCCCTTTATTTGAATTCCATTTTTTTTCTCATCATATTTCTACTCATATTAGAATGAGTAAAAGACGTTTTTCATAAAATCGGCTCGCTTAAACCGCCTTTAGGCAGTTTGGTTACGTAGATTTCGAATAAATACACAGGTTGAAAAAAAAAATAGCCTGAAACAGACATCCGAGGCCCGACTTATGGCCGTTTGAAGTTCCCAAATTCACAGCTACCTTCAATCTATAAGATGCTGAATTTTCAAATAATCGTAAATTTGCGCTCGAATATCCGTTTGAGGCAATTCTTTTTTTTATTCCTTGTATTTTTTCGAGACCCATTTGAAAAATTCATCTCCTTTATTTGAATTCTATTTTTTTTTCTCAGCATATTTCTACTCATATTAGAAAGAGTAAAAGGCGTTTTTAGGAAAATTGGCTCGCTCAAACCGCCTTAAGTCAGTTTGGTTGCGTAGATCTTGAAAAAATACATAGGCTGGAAAACAAATCGCCTGAAACGGATATCTGAGACCCGAGTTATGGCCGTTCGAAGTTTCCAAATTCACCACTAACTTCAATCTTTAAGATGCTGAATTTTCAAATGATCGTAACTTTGTGCTCGAATGTCCGTTTGAGGTAATTCTTTTTTTGATTCTTCGTATTTTTTGAGATCTATTTGAAAGGCTCATCCGCTTTATTTGAATTTCTTTTTTTTGTTCTCATCATATTTCTACTTATATTAGAATGAGTAAAAGACGTTTTTTCAGAAAATCAGCTCGCTCAAAGCGCCTTTAGGAAGTTTGGTTGCGTAGATCTCAAAAAAATACACTGGTTAATAAACAAAATTGCCTGAAACGGACATCTGAGACCCGAGTTTTGGCCGTTTGAAGTTTCCCAAATTCACAGCTACCTTCAATCTATAAGATGCTGAATTTTCAAATAATCGTAAATTTGCGCTCGAATGTCCGTTTGAGGAAATTCTTTTTTTGATTCCTCGTATTTTTTTGAGATCTATATGAAAAACTCATCCTCTTTATTTGAATTCCATTTTTTTTCTCATCATATTTCTACTCATATTAGAATGAGTAAAAAAGACGTTTTTCGTGAAATCGGCTCGCTTAAACCGCCTTTAGGCAGTTTTGTTACGTAGATCTCGAATAAATTCACAGGTTGAAAAAAAAATCGCCTGAAACGGACATCCGAGGCCCGAGTTATGGCCGTTTGAAATTCCCAAATTCACAGCTACCTTCAATCTATAAGATGCTGAATTTTCAAGTAATCGTAAATTTGCGCTCGAATGTCCGTTTGAGCCAATTCTTTTTTTTATTCCTTGTATTTTTTCGAGACCCATTTGAAAAATCCATCTCCTTTATTTGAATTCCATTTTTTTTCTCAGCATATTTCTACCATATTAGAAAGAGTAAAAGGCGTCTTTAGGAAAATTGGCTCGCTCAAACCGCCTTTAGGCAGTTTGGTTGCGTAGATCTCAAAAAAATACACAGGTTGAAAAAAAATCGCCATAAACGGACATCCGAGTCTCGAGTTATGGCCGGTTGAAGTTTCCTAAATTCACAGCTATCTTCAATCTTTAAGATGGTGAATTTTCAAATAATCGTAACTTTGCGCTCGAATGTCCGTTTGATATAATTCTTATTTTGATTCGTCGTATTTTTTGAGATCTATCTGAAAAGTTCATCCGCTTTATTTTGATTCCCTTTTTTTTCTTATCATATTTCTACTCATATTAGAATGAGTAAAAGAAGTTTTTCGGAAAATCAGCTCGTTCAAAGCACCTTTAGGTAGTTTGGTTGCGTAGATCTCAAAAAAATACACAGGTTAAAAAAAACAATCGCCTGAAACGGACATCCAAAGCCCGAGTTATGGCCGTTTGAAGTTTCCCAAATTCACAGCTATCTTCGATCTTTAATATGCTGAATTTTCAAATAATCGTAAATTTGCGCTCGAATGTCCGTTTGAGGCAATTCTTTTTATGATTCCTCGTATTTTTTGGAGATTTATTTGAAAAACTCATCCCCTTTATTTGAATTCCATTTTTTTTCTCAGCATATTTCTACTCATATTAGAACGAGTAAAAGGCGTTTTTAGGAAAATAGGCTCCCTCAAACCGCCTTTAGTCAATTTGGTTGCGTAGATATCGAAAAAATACACAGGTTGAAAAAAAAATCGCCTAAAACGGACATCCGAGGCCCGAGTTATGGCCGTTTGAAGTTTTCCAAATTCACAGCTAACTTCAATCTTTAAGATGTTGAATTTTCAAATGATCGTAACTTTGCGCTCGTATATCAGTTTGAGGCAAATTTTTTGTTAATTCCTCGTATTTTCTTGAGATCTATTTGAAAACTCATTCCCTTTATTTGAATTCCCTTTTATTTCTCATTATATTTGTACTCATATTAGAATGAGTAAAAGGCATTTATAGAAAAATAAGCTCCCTCAAACCGCCTTTAGTCAAATTGGTTGTGTAGATCTCGAAAAAATACACATGTTGAAAAAAAAAATCGCCTGAAACGGACATCCGAGGCCCGAGTTATGGCCGTTTGAAGTTTCCCAAATTCACAGCTACCTTCAATCTTTAAGATGCTGAATTTTCAAATGATCGTAACTTTGGGCTCAAATGTCCGTTTGAGGCAATTCTTTTTTTGATTCCTCATATTTTTTCGAGATCTATTTGAAAAACTCATCCCCTTTATTTGAATTTCCTTTTTTTTTCTCATCATATTTCTAGTCATATTAGAATGAGGAAAATGTATTTTTCAAAAAATCGGCTTGCTCAAATCTCATTACAAAATTTTTGTAGCGTAGATCTCGAAAAAATACATAGGATGAAAATTTTTTTGTCTGAAATAGACATCCAAGGTCCTAGTTATGGCTGTTTGAAGTTTCCCAAATTCACAGCTACATTCAATCTTTAAAATGCTGAATTTTCAAATGATCGATACTTTAGGCTCGACTGTTCGTTTGAGACAATTATTTTTTTGAATCCTCGTATTTTTTCGAGATCTATTTGAAAAAATCATCCCCTTTATTTGAATTTTCTTTTATTTTTCCTCATCATATTTCTACTCATATTAGAATAAATAAAAGGCATTTTTCTAAAAAATAGGCTCGCTCAAATATCATTACCACAATTTGGTTGCGTAGATCTCAAAAAAATACACAGGATGAAAAAAAAATTGGCTTAAAGGGACATCCGAGGCCCGATTTAGGGCTGTTTGAAGTTTTCCAAATTCACAGCTACCTTCAATCTTTAAAATGCTGAATTTTCAAATGATCGTAAGTTTTGGCTCGAATGTTTGTTTGAGGCAATTCTTTTTTTGATTCCACGTATTTTTTCGAGATCTATTTGAAAAACTCATCCCCTGTATTTGAATTTCCTTTTTTTTCTCATCATATTTCTACTCATATTAGAAAGAGTAAAAGGAATTTTTCAAAAATTCAGCTTGCAGAAATCGCGTAACGAGAATTTTTTTGTGTAGATCTTGAAAAAATATACAGGATGAAAAAATAATCGCCTGAAATGGATATCCGAGGCCCGAGTTATAGCCGTTTGAAGTTTCACAAATTTACAGCTGCCTTCAATTTTTAAGATGCTGAATTTTCAAATGATCGTAACTTTGGGCTCGAATGTCCGTTTGAGCCAATTCATTTTTTGATTACTCGTATTTTTTCGAGACCTATTCGAAAAACTCATCCCCTTTATTTCAATTTCCTTTTTTTTTTTCACATCATATTTCTACTCGTCTTAGAATGAGTAAAAGATATTTTACAAAAAATTGGCTCGCTCAAATCGCATTACGACAATTTTGTTGCATAGAGCTTGAAAAAATACATAAGATGAAAAAAAAAATTGCCTCAAAAGGACATCCGAAGCCCGAGTTATGGCCGTTTAAAGTTTCTCAAATTCACAGCTACCTTCAATCTTTAAGATGCTGAATTTTTAAATGATTGTAACTTTGGGCTCGATTGTCCGTTTGAGGCAATTCTTTTTTTGATTCCATGTATTTTTTCGAGATCTATTTGAAAAACTCATCCCTGTATTTGAATTTCATTTTTTTTCTAATTATATTTCTACTCATAATAGAAAGAGTAAAAGGCATTTTACGAAAATTTGGCTCGCTGAAATCGCATAACAAGAATTTGGTTGCGTAGATCTTGAAAATATACACAGGATGAAAAAAAAATCGCCTGAAATGGATATCCGAGGCCCGAGTTATGGCCGTTTGAAGTTTTCCAAATTCACAGCTACCTTCAATCTTTAAGATGCTGAATTTTCAAATGATCGTAACTTTGGGCTTGAATGTCCGTTTGAGGCAATTCTTTTTTTGATTCCTCGTATTTTTTCGATATATATTTGAAAAATGCATCCCCTTTATTTGAATTTCATTTTTTTTTCTCATCATATTTCTACTCATATTAAAATGTGTAAAAGACATTTTTTCAAAAGATCGGCTCGCTCAAATCGCATTACGAGAATTTGGTAGCGTAGATCTCGAAAAAATACATAGGATGAAAAAAATCGTCTTAAACGGACATCCGAGGCCCGAGTTATTGCTGTTTGAAGTTTCCCAAATTCACAGCTACCTTCAATCTTTAAGATGTTGAATTTTCAAATGATCGTAACTTTGGGTTCGAATGTCCGTTTGAGGCAATTCTTTTTTTGATTCATCGTATTTTTTTGAGATCTATTTGAATAAATCATCCCCTTTATTTGAATTTCCCTTTTTTTTCTCATTATATTTCTACTCATATTAGAATGAGTAAAAGGCATTTTACAAAAATTTGGCTCGCTCAAATCGCATTACGACAATTTGGTTGCGTAGAGCTTGAAAAAATAGATGGGATGAAAAAAAAATCGCCTAAAAAGGACATCCGAGGCCTTAGTTATGGCCGTTTGAAGTTTCCCAAATTCACAGCTACCTTCAATCTTTAAGATGCTGAATTTTTAAATGATCGTAACTTTGGGCTCGAATGTCCGTTTGAGACTATTCTTTTTTTGATTCCCCGTATTTTTTTGAGATCTATTTGAAAAACTCATCCCCTGTATTTGAATTTCTTTTTTTTTTTCTCATCATATTTCTACTCATATTAGAAATAGTAAAAGGCATTTTTAGAAAATTTGGCTCGCTAAAATCGCATAACGAGAATTTGGTTGCATAGATCTTGAAAAAATACATAGGATGACAAAAAAAATCGTTTGAAATGGATATCCGAGGCCCGAGTTATAGCCGTTTGAATTTTCCCAAATTCACAGCTACCTTCAATATATAAGATGCTGAATTTTTAAATGATCGTAACTTTGGGCTCGAATGTCCGTTTGAGGCAATTCTTTTTTTGATTCCACGTATTTTTTCGATATCTTTTTGAAAAACGCATCCCTTGTATTTGAGTTTTTTTTTTCTCATCATATTTCTATTCATATTAATTCATATTTGAGTTAAAGGCATTTTTCGAAAATTCGGCTCGTTCAAATCGCATTACGACAATTTGGTTGCGTAGATCTTGAAAAAATACATTGGATGAAAATAAAAATCGCCTGAAAAGGACATCTGAGGCCCGAGTTATGGCTGTTTGAAGTTTCCCAAATTCACAGCTACCTTCAATCTTTAATATGCTGAATTTTCAAATGATCGTAACTTTGGGCTCAAATGTCTGTTTGAGGCAAAAAAAAATTTGATTCCACGTATTTCTTCGAGATCTATTTGAAAAACTCATTCTCTTTATTTGAATTTCCTTTTTTTTTCTCATCATATTTCTACTCATATTAGAATGAGTAAAATGTATTTTTCAAAAAATAGGCTTGCTCAAATCGCATTACGAGAATTTGGTAGCGTAGATCTCAAAAAAATACACAGGATGAAAAAAAAAATCGCCTGAAACGGACATCCGAGGCCCGAGTTATGGCTGTTTGAAGTTTCCCAAATTCAGAGCTAACTTCAATCTTTTATATGCTGAATTTTCAAATGATCGTAACTTTGGGCTCGAATGTCCGTTTGAGGCAATTCTTTTTTTGATTTCACGTATTTTTTTGAGATCTATTTGAAAAATTCATCCCCTTTATTTGAATTTCCTTTTTTTTTCTCATCATATTTCTACTCATATTTGAATTTCCTTTTTTTTTCTCATCATATTTCTACTCATATTTGAATTTCCTTTTTTTTCTCATCATATTTCTACTCATATTAGAATGAGTAAAATGTATTTTTTTCAAAAAATCGGCTTGCTCAAATCGCATTACGAGAATTTGGTAGCGTAGATCTCAAAAAAATACACAGGATGAAAAAAAAATCGTCTGAAACGGACATCCGAGGCCCGAGTTATGGCTGTTTGAAGTTTCTCAAATTCAGAGCTAACTTCAATCTTTAATATGCTGAATTTTCAAATGATCGTAACTTTGGGCTCGAATGTCCGTTTGAGGCAATTCTTTTTTTGATTTCACGTAGTTTTTCGAGGTCTATTTGAAAAATTCATCCCCTTTATTTGAATTTCCTTTTTTTTTTCTCATCATATTTCTACTCATATTTGAATTTCCTTTTTTTCTCATCATATTTCTACTCATATTAGAATGAGTAAAAGACATTTTTTCAAAAAATCGGCTCGCTCAAATCGCATTACGAGAATTTGGTAGCGTAGATCTCGAAAAAATACACAGGATGAATTTTCAAGTTCAAACGAGCCCCAAAGTAGGTAAACCCATATTTTGCCGATTTTTGTGTACTATTCCATGGATTTTTTGTGATACGGAATTCTCGAAACAAAATGGCAAAATTTTTTCATGAACGTCTGTTAAGACCTTAGCAATGGACCCAGTTCGTCCTGAGGGGAAAACAAGTGCATTTTCAAGTTCTAACGATCCCCAAAGCAGGTAAATCCAGATTTTACCGATTTTCGTGTGCTAGTCAATGGATTTTTTGTGATCTGGAATTCCCGGAACAAAATGGCCAAAAATTTTCATGGACGTCCGTGAAGACCTTAACAGTGGACCTAGTTCTTCCCGATGGGCAACAGGTGCATCTTCAAGTTCAAGCGAACCCCAAAGCAGGTAAACCCAGATTTTACCAATCTTCGTGTGCTATAGTCCATGGATTTTTTGTGATCCTGAATTCCTTAAACAAAATGGCCGAAATTTTTCATGGACGTCTGTTAAGACCTTAGCAATGGACCAAGTTTGTCCCGAGGGGCAAACGGTCGAATTTTTAAGTTCAAACGATCCCCATAGAAGGTAAACCCAGATTTTGCCGATTATCATGTGCCATCATCCATGCATTTTCAAGTTCAAACCTTGAACCCAAAACTGTGAACCCTGAACCTTGAACCCTGAACCCAAAACGGTGAACCCTGAACCTTGAACCATGAACCTAGAACCCT
>JAJOOF010006375.1:0-18754 GCA_029582545.1 Solanum lignicaule
TTTAATATAATAGTATTTTGATAAATTGAGTATGGAGATGGTGGAGTGATGACACGAGCTGAGGCTTAGATTACTATGTTTATTATGTTAAGCATGGCTTGAAGAGACTGTCTTTAAAAAAAATTGTTTTAAGGTTTAGTGATTATAAATGCTTGATCGTGTGGAGGCACACTAATTAATCTCAAAAATTGACATATGGATCTTGATAGTGGGCCATATGAAATTTAGCTTCCATTTTGTTAGAGATTTTGTTGAAATTGATTTGAGTCTGTTTTTGAAACTTGAGAGTATTTTGATGATAAATTTACAAACTCTAATTCAAAACTTATAATCAAACATTAGCTTAGTATTAGAGAGATTCTAAAGTGTGCAAAGAAAGTCCCAAATTCATAGTTGATCAATGAGCTACATAAAAGATATAAAAATACTAAATTAAAATTATTTGAGTGAAATTGTGTGGGGGAAATATTGTCCTTATCATATTAAAAATATTATTGAGTTGATTTAACCGAACAAATTATTTAGATAAAGGATATTTACTATTTGAGAAAAAGGTCAATCATATCAACAGATTTGAAGTTTAAGTTCAATTTGAAGTTTAAGCTACATAATAGTATATATCAACAGATTTAAAGTTCACGCTACATGATTGTACCTTTTAGCCTTCTGGACCCCTGAAAAAAAAGAAGAAAAGAAAGCTGAAATCAAAAAGAAGGAGCAAAGGCGAAAAAGCTCAAGTGATTTTCCCTCAGGGAATGGGCTTGAAGGCTAGTGGTCATATTAGTCGTCTAAGGGGAGACGAATGATATACTTTATTATTATTATTAGATAATTAGAAAAGGGGGCCGGGCGTAGCACGTTCTTTGATAGTAAATATCTATCTAATTTACTTGAATAGCAAAAGCCTTTAACCTTAGAATTTTAAAATTACAAAAAAGTTGTCCTCATATTATTTCAAGATTTGTGTATAAGTATTTTAAAGCCCCCACGCGATTTATAATATAAAAAATACAATTGCATGGGAGTTGGTACCGTTGCTGTCATATATAATATAGTATAAAATATATAAAAATAATAATAATATACTACTATATGATTGAAACGTGACAGAGAGAGGAAACAAATTGATATTATAAACAATTTTAGCAATAGGAGAAAGTAAGAGTTTTAAGTATTGGAGTCTCTTTAATCAGTATTTGGTTAAGAGTATATGTAAACTTTAATTTGGAACATATCTTACAAGCAACCTTGAACCGTCTATTATTAAGCCTTTGGAGCCCAGAAACTAGTTACATGCCTCATTAACATAGATACCTAGCTATGATCGGTGTTTTCAAAGACGTTTAGGCATATTTTGAGGCGGAGCATATTAAAAATATTTTGGGGCGCAAATGAAAATATAGATTTATAAAGCGTATGTTAGGAGAATTTGAGACTTAAGTTCTGAATGCAAAAGCATAAGCTAGCCCTATGTATAAAAGTATAATTCCTAAGATTTCCGTGTAATTATTTATCAAGAACCCCTTCATCTTGCACCCCGCCTCTTAAAACATTTATGATCAATTACTATAGAATCCAATCAAAGACTTAACTTTCAGAGGATCGATACAAACTGTACTATAATATAGTGAATTTTTATATATATAATGCAAAAGTATACGCATATGATTAATGTAATTTAACTTATTAGGAAAGTGGAGTTACTATATTACCATATAGTATACTACTAACTATAAGCCAATATTATGAGTCATGACTAGTTCATAAAAAAGAATTGGTTACGTTAGGAAGCCAACTGCCCATGTAAATAGTACTACTAGCATTATTTTAGGAATTTGATTTGAAGTATTCAACTCTTTTTTGCCCAAAACCTGTACTACACTACGAAAAACTCCAATACTCATAACTATAAGACATATACATAAAAATAACAAATTCTACTTGGTGATATATTAGCTTATGAAGCGTAAATTTACGCATCTTTTTTTTCCGCAAAGAAATTAAGAGAATTATTTTTAGGAACTTCTTGTTCTTTTTCTAGTAAAATCTAGTCACCCGATCTATATTAATCTTTGTTGGTGGAATTTTGGATCGTTTGACATGAATTACTTCTCGTATATTTTAAATCTTTTTTGTAATAGTTGATTTTTTTCTTTTTATATATGATGGGCATGAATATATAAATTATAGTTTATAATAACAAAGAACGCTATCATCTAAAAACTAAAAAGCTGATTCGGGCTCGATTTGAATTCAATTATATTTTAAAAAAGTTCGATTGAGCTCGATTCAACTCGTTGTTGCAACAAATTCAACTAAGCTAGCTTGACTCAAAACCAATTTTACAATCACTTCACATAAGAAATAGAGATCATCCGTAATATTGCAAACTACACGAGTCCATGTGTCATTAACATAAACATGTGGGGAGGTTTTTGTACATTTAAAATTTTGAAATTTTAAAGAAAAAAAGGGAAGGAGCTCAAATGGGGGTTTAGGGTTTAGTGCTGTAATCCAGAACAAAAATATGAATCTTCAATCTGCTTGTTCATTGCTTCAGCATGAAGCTTCAATCCCCAATTTTTCTCAATTCCAGTTTCGCAATGTAATTATTTTCTTCTCATTTCTCTGTGTATTTGATCTTTTTTTTTGTTTTAGCATTTTCGGTATCTGTATATATATACACTCGTAAATTTTATTAATTCTGTGTAGATTTCTGTGGTGCGGAAGAATCATGGTAGAAGAAGCTATGTTCGATTGGATAAAAGAACCCTCCCTTTGGTTCAGAACGATGTAAAATGTAAATTTTCTCGCCCCCTTTCCAATTTCCTCTGTTGGGTTTTGTGAAAAAATGCTTTAAAGATAGAATATTGGGTTGAAATTGTGATATTCATGTTTTGTTTCTGATTTCCTCTTCTGGGTACCTCTACATTTCTTCAAAAGATAGTTTTTTGCTTTGTTTCTAATTTTCCTCTGTTGGGTTTTGTAAGTATTGCTTTAAAGATAGAATTTTGGTTTGAAATTTAAACATCCATGTTTCATTCCAATTTCCTCTTTTGGTTATGATATGATGCTTTCTTTTGAATTTCCTCTTTTGGGTACCTCTATATTGCTACAAAAGACAGTCTTTGGCTTTGTTTCCAATTTCCGTTTTCGAGGATGTATACATTTCTTTGATTATGGCATTGTTTCCTTTATTTTGCAGTTAGTCCGTCACCGAAGAGGGGATTGATAGTGTATGCCTCTAATTCGAGTTCTCCAGGGAAGTTGAATTATGATGGTGGGGAAAGTAGGGATGTGAGCAGAATCACCAGTAATGGGTCTGAACCGTTTCGGGGTAAATCAGGTTCTGTTTCATTCCAAGGGATTACTCACCAAATGGTTGAAGAAAGTAAGTTGGTGTCGGCTCCTTTTGAGGAAAAAAGAGGCTCCTTTCTATGGGTTCTTGCTCCTATTGCATTGATCTCTTCTTTGGTGCTTCCTCGGTTCTTCATTGTGGTTGCCGTTGATGACTTGATTAAGAATGCAACTCTTGCAGGTATGTGAAAGTAGAGTAGGAGTTGGTTGTTACTTTCTATATGCTGTTTCTGTAACCATTAACTTGATAAGCGACTTCGGAAAAGATGATGTTGATTAACCTGGTGATTGGATATGTAAACTTGCAGAAGTGATATTAACTAATCATTACCTGTGAATGTTTGATGATATAGTGAGGACTGATTTAGTCCTTATTCTTAACATAATTTAGGATAATTCACTTTCAGTTTAATCAACAATTTATTTTAGTTTGTTATTAACAGAGAAGTCAGACAAGGTTAATGTTTTCAGCTAGAATATATATATTGATATTTGAGTTTTCAAGGGAGATTTACTCATCCATTTAATAGAATCTCATCCATTTTACCATTACTAGAATGTAGCATGTTATCAGATTTAAAGAACAAAAACTTTCCAAATTGTACGAGCTGTGAGATTGTGAAAATTATAGCTAGATGCACACGATTCAGCTGCACTTACAGTTATTCATGTGAAAAATTACTGAAATCTACATCTGTCTATGCAGAAATTGTTTCTTCACTTTTCTCTGAGGTCATGTTTTACATTGGCCTTGCGACATATCTTCGGGTCACTGACAGCGTTCAGAAGCCATATCTACAATTCAGTGCAAAGAGATGGAGCCTCATAACTGGGCTTAAGGGATATATAACATCTGCTTTCTTTGTAATGGGGTTTAAGATTTTTGCCCCACTCTTCGCTCTTTATGTTACCTGGCCTTCACTTGGCTTGCCAGGCTTGGTTGCAGTGGCTCCTCTTTTGGTTGGCTGTTTGGTACAGTATTTATTCGAGAGATTCCTTGACAGACACGGATCATCTTCTTGGCCCTTGGTGCCAATTATTTTTGAGGTATGCAAACTGCTAATTTTTTTCCTTTTCTTTTCGGGGTAAAGGCAAGTCGACATGGGACTGAGGATTTCAAATCTTTGCAGATTTATAGGATATTTCAGTTGACGAGATCCGTGCATTTTGTGGAGAAGTTGATGTTTTCTATGAGTGGAGCTCCTGTCACCCCCGAGTTGTTCGACAGAAGTGGTGCATTGGTTGCTATGATAGTGACTTTCCAAGTTTTAGGAGTAATTTGCTTATGGTCCTTGCTTACATTTCTTCAAAGGCTCTTTCCTTCCAGACCTGTTTCTGAAAACTACTAATCTTTGTAGATGAAGATGTTGATCTTTTTTCTCTTTTGCTTTATAGAAACTTTGATTTGCATTAATTTAAATGATCTAGTGCAGTATCTAGTCCTACTTTTCTGAGCTAAATAATAGAGATGTGCCTTAGCTTTCAGTTCATCAATTATGGTTTTATCCTGGTAAATTTAATTAGATGTGGCTGTTCGATAAATACGTTATCTGAATGACACTCCAGCATCAAGCAGCAGAACAAAGGTTCATATACAAATCTCTGATAGACACTTAAATCTGTCTCATACAACGTTCAATTTGTCCTAAAAGCAAATTGCTCTGCACCATTTTAAGTTGTTAATGGAAAAGGTACAAGGTTATGGTTTGGATCAAAGAGACAAATGCACTTGAAGATATAATTGCTACAAATCTGATCTTTCTGTATAATCTGTTGAATAATTCACTTTCCAAGAATAAGTCTTTAACCTAATCAAGCCAGGAGAAGGATTTTCTCAAGAAATTAAAAGAGGTGAAGGTTTACATTGGAGATCAACTTGAAAAACTTCACAAAACTCCTTGACTAAAGATTTATGAGTAATATCAATAAGTTGGACATCATCAATGTCCTGATGGTTTTCTGTACCACGGCCATTAGAGTGGGAGTGCTCCCTCAGCAATCCTTTTATGCTTCCAACTTGACGGTCACGAATCCCACATGGAACTATCTGTTGAAAGGGTGACAGATCTGTGGTGACATTCAGTGCCAGGCCATGATATGTGACCCAGTGAGATACTCGAATGCCAATTGCAGCTAATTTCCGCCCCCCTGAAAGAAGCCAGTGTTGGATCAAAATATTACATGCCTTCCTTCAGAAGTAAAATGCGTAATAATAATACACCATACTTATGGTTGAGGGATACAAAAAGGAAGGACGAAAAGGTTCTTTGGTGAGGTGGGTGGAAGGAGGAGAATAACAATGTACTCTTGATTAGGACTCTTAAGACTGTTCTACCTCTCAAACTACGAAAATTAAAACAGTCTACCAGATAAGCCAAGTAAAGCAATTTTAGATAAAGATGAAACAGTTCTATCTCCTTTTAAAAAGTCCATTCCTTATTTAATCCTCCCTCAAATCTTGCTTAGTTTGTTTGTTCGCCCAGGATATACCTTTTATTCACTTCTTATTTCTCTCGAAAGCACCCAACCAACTATTTTTCTGTTTGGCAAGGAGATATATAGAAAGTGTGCAGTTAAGCTACTTCTCAAAATTTAGTTTTTTTTAAAAAAAGGAGCGACTTGTAAAGCTATCTCCAGGATAAGCTATCTCCAGAATTGTTCCTGGAATGGAACATGCAATTGGTAATACGATTATTGGAGATAACTTCTGCGAGTTTCAGTCTGTATCAAGTATGCTTCAAAAGATTCATAAACGCTCTAGATGAATGGTAATAGACATTGACAAATCAGAATGCTTTTATCTGAAGATTATCATTGTAAAACCTATAAAAGGTTTATTCCAAGTAAGAAAAGTAATCCCTTCAATACACAAATCCAGGCACAACTAAACTGTTGATCAGTTTAATAGTGTAACCAGATTTCAAATATGGCCAGATGCACTATGCAGGTCAAGTCACAAGTGCCATTCATATACCCCTAGGCACATGGGAAATCTTCAAACAAGAAATATCTTATGAACTATCACCTTACCAAAAGGTTTTCTAAAACCATAACGCCCAAGTCGTTTTCAGAAATATCAGATAATACCACTGAAAGACTAATATGGCCAATCAAATGATATGGAGAATCAGTACTTACCAACCCAAACACCGGTTAGGCCATCAATTCTTGAAGCCTCTACAGAAAATGATGAAGAAAGAACTCGTATAATCACCTCCTCAAGGCTCCTGAGGTACCAATGAAGATCCATCTTATGATATCGAAGATTGATGATGGGGTACATAACTAGCTACAATTTCAGATAGAAGCATTATATGTCAGAAACGTAATAGCTCAAACAAACACATGAGTTATCCTAATCCCGCATACAAACAGCCACCCAATGAAGTATAACACAGCAGTCTTGTCAAAACCACATTTGATACGGGAATTTGTAGAATGTCTAGATAATCTTAGCCCATCAAAATCTGGTTACTGATACATCTGACTAGACAACTTAGAATAGAAACATTGCAAGCAACGACATCAAGAATCGAGAACAACCTATATACTTGGCTTAGTAATCAACTATATCAAGATAGTTAAGGAAGTAGGCAGCAACAAGTGAAATTAGAAATGTACCTGACCAGGGCCATGGTAAGTAACTTCACCACCACGTTCTGTTCGATACAATTCAAAAGGAGCATTCTTTACATCAAAAAGTATATTCTCTTCAGAGCTACCAGTACCCAACGTATAAACCGGCTGATGCTGCAACACAATGAGTGTGTCAGCAAGATCCTCATCCCTTTCAATTTGTGCTTTCTTCTCATCGACAATAGTCTTTTGCCAGGACCACGCTTTAGCATATGGAACTAACTCTTTGTACATATCATAACAATCACAGCTAGAGTCAAACAGAGTTAATCTACTGAAAAACCTTACATTGCACAACAAGTGTTTGTCAAAATGCCAACAAGAAAATCTTACCATCTTTTGGCTTGACAGCTTGTTAAAGTCGGGCTCTTGAGTATATCTGTACTAGAATTATGCTTAATCTTTGATGGGTTTCCCAGTTTCCATGTCGGAATTGAACAGAACATCGAATTTGTGAAAACAACCATTTCTGCAATATATAGACTGTAAAAACCGATGAACAAAACCAATTAATAACAAAAAATCCCAATTAAACAAAAATTAGGAGAAAAAAAATGTAATCAAAAGATTAAAAAGATTGGATATTTGAAGAATCTGTAAGTGTTAATCTGAACTGAACTCCCTGTTCTTTTAAGATTAAGAAAGATCACGGCTTCTTGTTCCCTCCGCTTGGATTTGTATACGAATTATTAAATTCATTTAATTAATTACTTTTCAATTTAGGTAGACGTTTTAATTTATTTGATCTATTTTGACTTACCAAATTATTTAGAGTCTGTTTGATTGACTTAAAAGTTATCAAACATACTTTTTACATCAGTTTTTTAACTTTTGAAAAGTTTATCAAAGTTAAAGATAACTTAGAATAAATTTAAAATGACTTGAAAAAAGTTAAAAGTTAAAAGTAGGTAATCTCATACTTTTCATCTTGTGGTCTTAAACATGTAATGTGAAAATTTTAAATTTAATTAATGCGAATCATAATTGACCATGTGTAAAAACTAATTTTGTATAATCAAAATTATTTTTAGTTAACAAATAATGACATGGGGGAACTTTTTCTCGAAAATGATAATAGATGAACCAAAAGAGCAAAACGAATATAAATGTGCAAGTCCTCCCAATCAAACAAGCAACCGATGACCATCATAAAAGCAAGAGATATAGTAGACGTTTGGCCATAGAATTTACTGCTTAAATTTATAGTTTTGATTTGAAATTATAATTTATTTATGTAAATAAGCAAAATTTTAAATTCAATTTTAAACTTTTTAAAATGTATAATTTCAAGTTTGATTAGTGATTTCATTATTGAACTTCGTTTTTATAACAACGTATGACGACAAATATTCTACTATAAAAGAAATATAGAATTATGTTATTTATTAATGTAGTACATCAAGATATTCCGATATCTTATATATGAAGTATGAACTAATATAGTTTGCGCATTTGCTAAGAGACTGAATAGAAATTGAAGAAGTTTTGATAAATTTTTTTTTATAACTATGAAATATAACTTTAAAAATTTAAATGACATGTCTAAATAAAATTTGAAGTTGATTTAACGGACTACAAACTTCATAGGTAAGGAGGAAGTTGAAATGTCTCATACTAATATAATGACCGTCTAAAATGTAGTATAAGAATAACAACTTGTGTCTATTTGAGACTCCTAATTGATTTGCTCAATGTGACAAAGCTGGAAGCGACTGCTATTTTAAAATTCAACCACGTATATACCTAAACCAAAAACGAATCCTTCTTTCCATATTCTAAAATTGATACTCCCTTCGTTTAAAAAAGAATGACCTAGTTTGATTAGGAACGAAATTTAAGAAAAGAAAGTTAATCTTATGGTTCTAAATTAAAGTTATATCAAATGTACCAAAATGTCTTTTAATCTTGTGGCCTTAAATATGTCAAGTGAAAAGTTAAAGTTAAAGTGTTGCCAAAAAAAGGAAAGAGATTGTTCTTTTTGAAACAGACTAAAAAGGAAATTGAGTCGTTCTTTTTTAAACGGAGGGAGTAAATATTAATGTTTGTCTACACCAATAGAAAGTCGCAAAAGTGCCACGTGTTCGGAGGAGAATGCTTATGACCCTACACGCTAAATGTAAAAATATCATTGAAAAATTCAGAACATGCACCTTTATGCCTACCTCTCCAAGAAAAGTGGAGAAAATAGCCAAAATAAAGGTCACACACATTATTATTATTTCACTTTACGACAATACTAACTAATATACCACGAATCTTCTGCACTTTTTTCAAATTGCATATATAAATATGAATACTTGCTCGAATAGAGAAAAAAAATACAAAGTAAGAGAGAAAAATAAATAAAAGAAGGTGAAATTAATTAAAATGGCGATAAATGGTAGATTGTTACGTACCTCTAAGCAAATGGGGTTACGTGACAATAATGGTAACCAGAATCAGCAGCAGCAACGTTGTTATTCGTTGATGAATAATTATTCGTTAAAGTTTAAGTGTTTAAACAAAGGTGGCTTTGTTGGCGGAGCAGAGAAGAAGGCAGTTGCAACTAAGGCTGTTGGTACTGCGGTTGTGTCTGAACCAATTACGACACAAAATTGGAAGATTTCAGATCTAAGTTTTGTCGAAGATAATAATGTATCAGATCTGATACTTCAAAACTTGAAAAATTTACTCAAACAAATGCCGCAGAAATTGCATCACTTACAGTCCTCCATTGAGAAGGTATGACTTTTCTTTAATTTTTCGCCTTAATTTATAATTGCTCATGGTAAATATGATTTGTGTAAACACAGTGTTGATAAGTCTGTAAAAATTATATAGTACGTAGTAGAATTATTCCAAATATTTCAGCTGGAATAGCTATGTACATTTTTTTTTTCTATTCATTCATGATCTAGCGCGAGACTAACACCTATCCAATAATTACATGACATATTTAATTACATACACTCCTATCTAACATTTTGTTCAGCTCAAGTTTGTTTCTTATTCCTTTTTTCTGATTGGATATTGGAACTCTGTTTTGCAGGGTATTTTGGATTGCCGGTTCTTCAGTCTTTTTGCAGTCGCAGGGACATTGATTGGTTCATTATTATGCTTTATCGAGGTAATATATTAGTACTAATTACTAGTATTATTATTTTATCATGAAGAAATAATTGATTTTATGCAATTTTAAGACTAATAAATTAAATAAATATTCTCATTGTTGCAGGGTTGTTACTTAATCATAGAGTCATACGTCCACTATTTTATCGCACTCTCACATAAGTCAGACCTTGGGCATGTCGTGCAGCTATTGATCGAAGCTATTGGTACATTTTCCCTCTCTTAAACGTGAAATTAATAATCGAGAATTGAATGAACAAGTGTTTATATTATCAGTATAAAGAAGTTAAACTGCAATTGAATAACGTTTTTTTTTTTCTTCAGATATGTTTCTATTGGGGACTGCTATGCTTACATTTGGAATGGGGTTGTATGTCATGTTTGTGGGATCAAGGAATATTAATGTTAAAGGAGATGATCAAATGTCAAGCAAAAAGTTGTATTATTTTCAAACACTTCCATCATTGATGGGAATGAAATCAGTAATGCAAGCCAAATCAAGAATAGGACATGCACTTATAATGTTACTTCAAGTGGGAGTATTGGAGAAGTTCAAGAATATACCTGTAGTTAATGGATTGGATCTTGCTTGTTTTGCTGCTGCTGTTTTTGTTTCCTCCATATGTGTCTTCATTCTTTCTAGACTTGCTGTCACTAACACAAAGGCTGGAAACTAAGAAAATTCATTTGTAACCAAAAAAATAGGTCTGTATACTAGTCAACAATTAGGACTTGTTATAGTTGACCTTATTATTAAATATTCTTTCAATTTGTAACAATTAAAATACATTTGTTCATATCTGTTGTTGTATATTTTTCGAATCAGTAAATGAGTTTCTGTTATGGTCCCCGGTTATGGATCTAGTTATGGAACGCTGCAAGATAAAATCTGAAGTTTTCTTTTTTCTACCTATGGTGCTGGTTCGTTAAGAGAGAACCTGCGATCTCTTGAGTTTGAAGTACTTTTCTGCTTATCATTTCACTAAATACAAATAAAATTAAATACAACACTGGTGGATTAACCACCCATCTGAAAACAAGGAAGTAAAAATAGGAAAAACAAGTAACTAAAAAGCTGTAGTAATTACTGCAAACAGAAATAAAAAATAAATAACTTAATTTCCTTAAATCTTTCATGTGTAAAACATTGGTAGACTAAAAGGGGTGCTAACAGTTTCATTGTGTTGTTGATGCACCAATGGTTGAAAGTCATGAAGCTTCAAGTTCAAATTCCAGCGGAGACAAAAATACTAATTGATTCTTTCCATCAGGATACCACGGACATCAAAAGAATAAAATAATAACTTGAGTTGTTGACACTATACAAGGGGGGTTACTTGTATAGAAATGTTACTCACTCTAGGCACAATTAAGTAACTAAATATCCAGTGAAATACTTTACATAATAGTTTACAGCAAAATCTGCACTAATTCAAGAAAACTAAACTTGTGCTTCACATTTGATAAAACTCACCACAATTTTAACAGTGTGTACGTAGACCAACAAAAGAATTATAAATAGGTTAAAAAAAAGACATCCTAAAGAAGGCCAGTTTGTTCAAATGCACAACATACCATCACTGCTTTTTTCTTCTTCCGTTCGATGAAACCTTCTCGGGCTCTCCCTATACCACCAGGGATACGCAAAAACAGTGCCCTTTGAATTCTGAAGAATAAAGAGGAATATGCTAATCCTATCCGATCTCTCTATCGAATGTCATCAGCACATATCATGGAAGAAGCAAATATGCTCGAAACTTGGAGAAAGACCTGAGTGTTCTTGTTTTGGCTATCCTTTCTTGAGCAAACCATAAATATACATCAACTTGTTAGAGGCTTTGCTTTTCTTATGTGACCCATGCTATTGACGAGATCCTTGCGTGTACAAACAGGAAACATGTTGATATTCTTGAATTCTTTAAACCGCCAAAGGACATATGGAAAACTCAGTTGATCACGGGATGTAAAGCGAACCACCTCATTAAACCATAGGCACATGAGCAGGTTAGTCGATGGTGTGTGCTCTCTCACAATAATTGAAGCCTCAGATAGAGCTGCACCGATATAGTGAGTGTGAGAATGATTTACTGATTAGAAAACAATCATCTCATTTGAGCAATTTTGGAATAGCAGTACTATAAGTATGCAGTGGATAACAATCACGGTATATGCTTCATTTCAGCTGACAAGGAAAAGAGAAATTCTACCTTTTTTCCCATTGAATCTCTTATCCTCAGGGAGTCCATCTTGACGGTACTGAGCTATCTGCACGGCCACTTCCTCTGGAGTGGCCTTATTTTTCTTGACAACAGCCTTTGCCTCATCATACACACTACTCCGAGCTCCATGTTCTGAGATTGCTAGTACAGAGTTTGAACGCCAGAGCAGAGCTTCCAACACACCCAACGGATCCCTCCTCAGTTGGGATTTTGAGTCTACCCAAATGGAATATCTAGAATTCGGAAAGAGACGATGGGCCAGCATCTGATTAAATTAGACATGGATTAAATACTTATAAATCATTTAGGTAGTAAAATGTTCACACTCGTACTAATTCAATCCTCGTACTTTTAATCTTAAGAGGATGTATTAAAAGACAACATATTTTCTTTTCCAGACATTTCTAATCTTCAAAACTGGTTCATCATTCCGATTTGCTTCATCACACTTCAACTTTGTAAGGCACCATATTTCTTGACGACTCATGGAGAAGAATATTGGGAGTAGGACAAGATCACCAGAAGTTCCACTTCAAGTATAAGGATATGTTCATTGTAAAATGGAAAAGCATACAAGAAATTGAGGAATCAGGCGACAAGCATACCTTTGGGATTTTACCATTCAACCTTTGATCTGTAAATGGTAGATTTTTAACAAGGATGATGCGCCACTTTCCGATATAATGGTCATCGCCAACTTTATGGCCATCTGCCTCTTGTGATGCAAGTGTAATTTCATCCCAAAAAGCCACAAAGCAAACCTGCATCATTTAATCCAATGACATATATTAATTAAGGTGTCCTGCACCACTTAAAATCCCCAAACCCAACTACATTGTGATAAAGTGTAATTTTACATGGTGTAAACTAAAGACTGGAAATCAATCATGAGCATTAACATCCCAAAAAATAACCTTCTTGAGAGATGACTCTGACATTCCTATAGGTTGATAGAGATCATCTCCACCACCAAATGCACAAGTTGACACCACAGCTTTGCAGGATTCCATATAACTTCTATCTTCAACAGAAATCCTAAAGCCTCCTTTATCACTGTAAAAACCACATTGGATGGATGCATCCACTCCTTTCACCTGAGATAATGCTTAAGCAATTTGTCAAAAGAAGAAGAAAGAGAGATACATAAATCATTTCATAGATAAATAGGTGATCACCAAAAAGCAAGACGCAGGTCGACAACCTTAAAACTTTCATCCCTTTGCTTAAGAGATTGGTTTCCTGTGAATAAATTAAATCTTGACGCCCCCGAGTGTTGCTCAAATGACATACCATCATCTACAGAAGCAGGGTTGGCCTCTGTGATGTATACCACCCGTTTAATAGGATCGGCAGGTACTTTATCCATGGGGAAATCAAGATGCTCAAGTTCTTCAGTTGGTAGTAACTTCAAGCAAGCTGTGAGATCCATGAATTGTTACACAGTATTGAAGACAATGGGTCAAACAACATAGCACTTTGACAAGCATGTAAAATATCTTGTATATAAGAAAAATCACTATGTAATTAGCCACAAAGAAATGCTGAATACAGTAGTTTTACCCGAAGAGAAACCAAATGATCTGTCCCATATGTCAACTAGATCACTTTAGCACCAAATTTATGATTCTTTCAATATCTTTGATTCTCATATATTAACTCCTAGTATCATTTGGATTTGATTTTTTCGTGATTGATAGACAATTTGACAACAGAGTCATTTAGTTCTACAGCAGGGTCAGGATATAGCTTGAGATTGATTCATTTAGAGGGACATCTACCTATGATCCTCCTCCATGGGTTTTGCTATAACCAGGACATTTCGTCCAACTCCACCGAAAAGGGGCATCTTAACTGAAATACCCATATCCTTCTTCCCCTTTCCGCACCCTCTAAAAATATATTTTCCTCATTCGTTTGTTTTCTTCTAGTAAAATCATGTGAATAGTTAGGTTTAGGTGTTCAATTGAACATTTTTTAGGTGCCTCTTTGTTACGTGATTATTCATCCTTTGGAATTAGGCATGCAGTAGCTAATCAGGATGATTGAGTGGTCATGTGTCCCAACACCTAAACCCCACTACCTGGGGGGAGTAAATGGTGGCTCCCCACGTCTCACATGAGCCATAACAATGATTAGATTTTTCTTTTTAATAGTTCACTTTTGCTTCGATCATCTGTACACAAAGAAAAGCTAGTTTGCAAACAAACTAAGCTTTATTTACTCCCCTTGTACTTAAAATCCTTACCTTGAACATGTGTTATTCTGGAAGACCTCAACAACAAAATTGTCTACACTTTAGTTAACTTGCTTGAGCTTTGGGATCCTAATAACAGTATATTTAGGGTAAGCAGAGAATAGAGACTAAATCCAATTGTCATACCCTTAGGAAAACTCAGTTGCTAGCCGAATGAAAAAAGTAATCCTTTAGCTGCCTCAGATGAAACCACCTAAAGGGTTGGTAATGAAAGGTGAAGAGTCCTATTGGCGTTTATGAAGAGGCAGGGAATTTTTACTGCTATCTGTGTTTCCAAGAAATGCACCCCTTAACATGTTCTGGCTGGCAGAGGCTACTGACTTTTGATAGATGCAGTACCAACCAGTTCCGTCTGGCTACTTGACCAACACACTCCTGTTTGTACAAGTACGAGTACAGTCTCTTTCTTGCAAGAACAAAGCAAGGTTATTTAAACCACAAGGAAGTGTACATTTATCAATACCTTCACATTGAAACATACTTTCGCATGGGGAATTTAATCATCTCAATTTTGAGTACAGAGCATTTTAAGTCTCTCCAAAGCAAGTACAAAATCTCCATGTACATAATCAAAACAATTCTTTAGTGTTCTATTCATTGAAAACACATTTGTATTATCCGAAAGATAGTGTCGTATTCAAAAAAAACTTTTTAGTTTTCTATATAGATCAATATCCCAACGATCAGCCCTCTTTTCTGTTGAGGTCTATCCTGCAGAGGTACTCAAATTGGATCAGTGATCAATTTCTAGCTCTGGAAAGTCCAAGGGATATCATTTCGGAGTGGAAGATTCTGAATAAGGGAACTGACATAGTAAAAACCAGATATTTTATCATTGTACTTATACCTGGCACAAGGATTCATCAATTTATAGATATAACAATCAGTATCAATCAGAGGTTCTAATCAGATACTGGACGAAAGACTACAGATATGCATATTTCAAGCAGGCCAATCCTAAAATAACTATACGCCGTGAAATTCAATAAAGCAAGTAATGTGCATCATTCAGCATAAACTGATATCGAAACAGCAAAAAGCAATTAGGCACTTAGATAATTTAGATCATATTGCAAAAACTTCTCAGGAAAAAAATAAAATAAACTCACGTTCTCTAACTCCATGGACAACATGAGTCACTAGATCCAGGCGATTCAAGTTCGTCGGCGGTTTCTTCTCAACAACCTTATTAGTTTTATTTCCAGTCACCGGATTCGAATTTTTAACAACCGAACTAGGTCTTCTTCCAATTCGAGAGGCTTCGAATATGAGAAGACCTGCTGCAAGTAAGAATAGCAGAAAAGGCCACCACCTGAGGAGTTTTTTCAGGACAATATGAGAGAAACTGGTTTTGCCTCGGAGGCCAATTTTCTTTCTCTTCCTTCGAGCTCGTGCCCTAAGCTTGTTGACAAATTCGTCGGGCTCGTCGTCGGAGACAGTAATAGAGACACTGTTGTTTAACATCGACGACGACGACATTGAACGGCGGCGACTAGACGGAGATTTATTTTCTTGATCTGCTAATTTTTTTTCTCAGCAGAGTATTAGCTGACCGACGCATTTATTTTTTACTTGTGGAGTAATTTTCTTTTTGCTTCATTAGCTTTTTTTTCATTGTTTATTCCTCAAACTTTTTAACTCTTATATTAAAAGATAATTTATTTATTTAATTGTCCATTTTAACAAACAAGAAAGGTTTTTTTATACTTCCCTTGGTATTAAATAGTCACATAAGATGACAATCAGTAGTAACCAAAATCAAATTTAAAGTTTTAAAATATTATTATAATATTAGTAACAAATATTTTTAATTAGAATTTTTTTTAGAACGGTGACAAATCAACTAGAGTCAAGTAAAATGAAACATAGAAAGTATAAAACAAGTTATAAGTAAATAATATCATACAATTGAAATGGATGAATTACAATTTTTTCATGTATCCACTTATAAGCAATTGTTTTCGTAAATTCTATTTGGTATATGCATGGTTCTCCAAATTTCATGAATCAAGGAGCTAAAAAATCTAATACAAACTTTGATTCATATTTTTAATCTCTGATCAAGGATAGACCAAGAACCCTTTTGCATCATATCTAAGGGACTTCGGTCGGGGGTGAAGGCATCATTGAGAAATTCCGTTTATGCCGTTCACCTGCTGCATGTATTCGAGTCCTAGGTGGCACGATTACCTCTCATAGCAGGTGTAATACATTTCACTTCAAGTGACTTAATACAAAACAAGAGGATTGCTTAGATGACAAACATCCTTTACGTTTCAATCTTAAAATTGTAATTTGAATCACCAAAATAGCAAAACTAAATTACTGGTTTCAAATTACCACTTTATGGACATCTTAGAAAGAGTGTTTTTCATTAGAAGTCTGAACGAAAGTAGTCGAGACTTTTCTATGCTTTACGATACTTGATGTTACTGCCTTATCATTGATAAGACTTTAAGAAAATATTGAAGATAGAATGTTACTCCCTATGGCCTCTTGGACAGAGATTTTTTTGTTGCTTTTTTTCAAAAAAAAAAAAAATTAAAAAAATCGAAAACTTATTTGTGTCGATTATTCATTCTAAACTTGAAAAAACGAGCGAGAAAAGAATATAGTTCAGCCATAAAGTGTCATCTCGATGTGGTGGAAGTCATCATTTTGACTCTGATTATCCCCAAGTGTAATATGATTATTTTTTTCTAGTTGTGTTTGCTTCCCAGCTGTTGTTCGATGATGGATAAGGGATTTATGACATTTACATGACGGTAATGACATGATGCCTGTAATTTTAGAGTGAACTCTAGACGAATATGAAACTAATAACATTCTTTTTTTAGGGGAACTACAAAGATAGTACTCCAAGCAAAACCAAAACTAACCTTTTCTTTTTACTATTAACTCAAGAAATATTACATGTTATTCTAAAAAATTTAAAACTTGCATCAATTAAAGATGAGCTCTTGATACTTATGTTGTTGAAGTTTTAATCGAAACTAATTAGAGAGTACGTTAAATAACACTTCCCCAATTGTGAGATTATATTTAATATATTGTTATTATACGAAAGAACGTAACACTTCTACTCCTAATTTAAGTTTTCAACTCATTTGATATTCTCGTGCTCATTTTTCATTTACAGAAAAAGAAAGCATTGGTGCAAAATCTATTCTAGATTTTGCATAGTTGATTAAATATGTTTAGGCTTACTCTGCCTTTACTATCTTTCTTGTAGGAACCATTGCAATATTCTCATATTCCCACATCGAAACAAGCAAATAAGTCAACAGCTGAGAGGAGCCTTAAAACGCAAAACCCATCAACCAGATAGAGCATACCTTTCTCGGCCTTTTGGCTAAGATCAAGTGTAGTATCTGTTCTTATCAGTTTAATATCTGATATGTGAATCATCGGTTCACACGATATTAACTCAATTTTTTAAGGGGGAAGACCCATCAAAGTAGCTTGCTACTTGGGTCTTCACGTGTCGCCTGGGCGTTGCACTACAGGCCAGGCCTGGCACACCCCACCAAATCAAATTCAAATTTGTAGTTCTGGTAATTACTATGTTCAAATTTACTTGTCAAGGCCTATCTCCGAAGAACTCAAATTGAACCTCTTCTTTTGTTCCAAATAATACAACCTAACTATACTAAAAGCTAAGAATTGAATTGATTGATAATATGTTACAACAAGTGATAGTTGGAAGCCATCAATGGAACATTTCTCACAAAAACGATGCCATCCAAATGATCAAAGTTTGCAATGTTTCACTCAGCAATGCATGACATTTCAAGTTAGGAATGCAACCTGCATTGTTTTCCATGCCTTGAGATCGCGCACTATAGTAAAAGATGCATTACACACCTACCTATAGTTCTGATGCTTTTTCCACACCATTGGATCTATAACGAACTATTGTATGAGTTGCTTGTTGTAGAGGAACTAGCAAATCATTGTCAATGCACTCGTACCTGGAAAACAAAGCCAAATTGAGTAATGAGCAGATATCTACTTGGCGCTGCTGCAAATTAGATGTAATTTACACTCACAAGTTTTTGCAGAGGTCATCAGTTACTGTGGAGAGAGTAATAATCTTCATTCTTGTCTCAACAAGCTTATCTTCAGCATAGTTACCAAATGGCTCTTCCAAGAACATTGAAAGTCTTTCGATATTTGTTTC
>JAJOOF010006376.1:0-14498 GCA_029582545.1 Solanum lignicaule
AATATGTTTTCACTCAAAATGTATTCATATTCATGTTATGAAATTATTTTATTTTTGTTCTATTTAATGTGTACTTACTTTAAGTTTGTAATTGAAAAATTGTATGAGTCATAAAAAAATATAAATACAAATTAGTAGTAAAATAAAATAATACTGAAAATACATTTTTGTTGAAATATCTTTTTTTTTTAATACATAACAAATATATTGAGTTGTATTCAAACTAAATTGTATTTATATTTCAATATCAAGTGTAGTTTTATTATTATTTTTTACTTTAAAATTGTATTGTGTTATATATTTACTATCCTGAAATTATTTGAATATGTTTTCACTCAAAATGTATTCATATCCATGTTATGAAATTATTTTATTTTTGTTGTATTTAATGTGTACTTACTTTAAGTTTGTAATTGAAAAATTGTATGAGTCATAAAAAAATATAAATACAAATTAGTAGTAAAATAAAATAATACTGAAAATACATTTTTGTTGAAATACCTTTTTTTTTAATACATAACAAATATATTGAGTTGTATTCAAACTAAATTGTATTTATATTTCAATATCAAGTGTATTTTTTTTTTTTACTTTAAAATTGTACTTACTATTTCTCTGGTTAAGTTTATATTACAAAAAATCATGATGTATTTCAATATCAGTTAGTATTCCAAACATCATGATCTATTTCAATATCAGTTTGTATTACCTTATTTTAATGTATTCATTGCAATTTTATATATTGTGTTTTCATCAAACTTTTCTTGCTAATACTACTATGTTTAAAACTGCAGAGAGTATACACATGAATACCAAAAAATGTCTTATTAATATTAAATACAAATCATTAAAAAGATGAATAAAAACGTTCAAGAATTTTTATAGTAATAAAAACAAAACTTTATAACTTCAGAAAAGCAACCATAAATCATCCGGCCAAATGTCTTTTACCAAGCTACAACATGATTGTCAGATTGACTATAAAACATACCGCAAGCTATACTGCTTAACATTATGCAGTATATATAACTGCAAAATTATATAAAACCTGTACAATATGCATATGAATACAAAATCAGAACTTCAAAACATTAAAATTATGAAAAAAAAGTTAAAGAGTTTTTACATTAATTAAACCAGATCTTGATAACTTTAGAAGGGTTCCATAGCAATACAAAAACTAATGTATATTAACTAAGAAGATTGAAAACACACTAATAATAGGCAACGACTAATCTATTTGAATTGTATCATTATCCTCAAATGCTACATTAATCCTGCTATGTCGCGGAGGTGCTTCATTGTCACTTATAGCTCCGGCATCATTCTTTTGTTGGCCATAATTCCAAAGAAGTGTAGCGTATCTTGACCGTAGAAATGATGCATCGAAATTGCCTGCTGGAATCCCTTGTCCGTATGATAGGTATTCGGCAAAAGCTAACATATATATACCGCACAACACATTGGATATGTGGAGCTTTTGTAGGATGATTTTTGACATAAAATTCACTTGCCTGCACATGTTCAAATAAATGAATACATACTTGTATAATTACTGATAAAAAATTCTATTTCTAGATAACAAAATAGAATAAGAGAAACTACCTATATATCTAATAAATTGAGAAACATAAAGGTGCTGAAAAAATACAATATATTTATACAAACTATGTAATATAAGTATACAACTAGATATGGGGAAATACATTAGCTATATAGAATACAAAATTTATCATCACAAATATTTATATAGATACTGTTAGCTATACACATTATGAATATAGTAGTGAGTTTGAAACAAAAACAGAAAAAATCCAAATATTATTGAAAGTACATTCATCCTATAAAATAAACAATAAACATGCAACCACAAAATCAACAGTGGACATAACATACAAAACTAATTTCAAAATAATTTAATACCTCTTCATCGCCTTGCTGTAATTCTCCATCAATTCGATCTTTAACTTGAACATCAGGGTTTTCAGAACACATAAGTCTCCTTTTTTTTGGAAGAGCTCTCTTATGTCATTCTAGCCGTAGATCCTACGTTTTCGAGCAACCCTTGGGTAACACACAAATCAAATGAAGGAAATTCTCCAAAAATTTGAATATTATTTGGTATACCTCTAGTAATTCTGATTGAATCAGTCATTGTAAACAATCAGATGCTTTCTCCAAAATCTAAAACCCTAAAATCAAAATTTGAAATTATCAAAAATTAAAATGTATTAATATCAAACAAAATAAGCATATATATTAATTTCTAGATTCTACAAAATCTTAAAACTAAAAGAAAAATCACGAAAAAATTTGAAAATCATAACTATTTGATGAATAACTAAACAAAATCACATAAAAATTAGAAAATTCGACTGGAAATCCGTAATATATAGAATCGGTGATTTAAAGATCAAATCAAAATAAATCAAAATGGGTAATGAAAATTACCTTGCCAATCAAGAAATCTTCTTGAATTAATAATTAGATTTGATTTAACAATGAAGAAAATTTCTTGATGAACAACAATTTAGCACGTTAAAGAAAGATAAACTTGAAACGTGAAAGGTGGTGAATAAACGTGAAAGGTGGGGAAGAAACGTGAATGGTGATGAAAAAAGGTTAATGTGTATTGATTTAGTTTTATTTTTCTTTTTAAACGGTTATTGGTCAATAATTTGGTCCAATGTAGGACTCTTCCATAAATACAATTACTTTTAAATACTAAAATCTGAATACATATTATTTTATAAAAATATTGTTATTCTGTCATTTTAAATAAATATTTTAAAGTGTTGTTATTTTAACTAATAATGTTAGGTATTATGACTTAATTGCTAATTTTCCCATTTTTTGGACTTGGGCTTTTGGCTCAGACCCAATTAAATTGGGAAAAATTACAGAAATCTCAAATTTTAGTTTACTTATTACCATTATCCCTTATAAGTTTTACAAATTTCCAAAATCCCTCATTTTCGCACATCAGATTAGTGTATCTCGCGCATTAGATTAATGTATCATTGCTTATATTATTGTATCTCGTGCATCAGATTAGTGTATCATGTATAAAATGTACATCAGATTAGTGTATCATGTATAAAATATAATGTATCTTATTTAACGATTAATGTAACTCGCGCATCAGATTAATGTATCAATGCTTATATTATTGTATCCGTTTGAGTGATTTCTGTAATTATAAACTTTTAAGAGATAGATTGTAATTTTGTCTTAAAAGTATGTGATTTATGTAATTTGCCCATTAAATTGGCCTTTTGGCCCACCTTCCTAAGTCTATAATTTTGCCAACAATCATGGGTCATCCCATTAGCTCCTTTGGGCCTGCTGAAATCAAAACAACCAAGTGAAATTAGGCCCAAGCAAGCTGCGTATACATGGTTGTATACGTACTGGTGTATACGGGATGTATATCGAAGGTATACCACCTTCTTCTGAGATACTATGACCTGTATTTTCAGTTTCTGACCCCTCTTTTATTTGCGTTTTAACATGTATATAAGCGTATATCGCTGTATATCGGTGTATACAGGTTGTTTTTCAGCCTGTTTTCAACCTTTCGAAATCTGTAATTTAATTTTCCAGCCCATATTTATCATTCTCCAGCCCTGTTTGTCGGTTTCAAAATCCGGTTGACTCGATAAAAAAAAAGAATCGGGACTCCAAGGCCCAATCAACGGAATGCAAGGAAGAGGAGTCTCCAAGGACTCGGGAGGAGCCGGTTCACACACATAAAAGAACAAAAAACAAGATAGAAATTAATAATAGAGCACACTTAAAAATTTATATAATACAACTAAGACATATAAAATAAAAATAAGGCGAAAATACATGTGATTAATTCACTATACCAATATAATGCAAATATGGCCAAAGGACTGCATACAACACTTAGGAAATCTTTACTTATGATGAAACTAACCTTACATGATAAGATGAAATGCTACATGAGAGTGATAAAAAATGGGGTGGCAGTGATCACATGGAAAGGAGATATGCATGATGAGACACAGTAAAAGCTAAGTTGAACAAACTTTGATTAATACTAACATGCAAGTCATAACTACAAGCTAAAATCAAGCTACTGTCTTGCTAAATTATGGGACAACCATAATTCTTTTTTTTTGGACAATCATAACACAATGATGAGGCTAACAAAAGGAAGATATTCAATTGAAACTTCGAAACTTAGCATGATATTTGACGAAAGTGGGGGGGGGAGGGGGGATACAATCAAACCAACTTAGAATAGCGGAAAAATGAGACAAGACGCACTGACCCAAGTTAACATTTCGACAAATTAACAACTCATTTTTTGAAACTTAGTTAAACTAAGATGAACTTAAGATAAAAGACTCAACATACACGGTGATGGGGACTATACGATTGATACCATTACAAATGAAGTTTTAGAGCTGTAAATAGCTAATATATAAACCATACTATCAGATGAACATGGATATAACAGACACCACAAAAGAAGAGGTAAAACTACTCAACCTACAATTCACGGCTAAATAAAATGAAATAACCACACAGACTATGAGGATCAACATTCTAGATTTAGAAAATTCGCAATCACACTCACCCACAGCCAACCAACAAGATTATCAGTGAAACGATAAGAAAATAGAGAGAAGAACAACTCAGAACTACATAGAGTCAACAAGACTTTTAACCAAACGAACCAGAAAGTTTAAATACACAAAACAAAGAAACACCACTGATTTTTAACTAAGAGAAAGTCAAGATTATTTCCAAATTTCAGCAATTGCATAACTTACAACCTTCAGGCAATGAACAACCCACACTTTAAGAAACAAATTATACGAATAGAAATGAGGTTTACCTTTCTAAGTGCAACGATCTGGATAGCAACGAGCAGAACGAGCTCTTTCACCACACGAATTCGAAGCTCAAGCAGCAAACCAAAAACTTCGAGCTAGCTTTGAACAAGGAACTGTTCGCTTCTTCGAATTAAAAAGAAAAGAACCGTCTAAGACTTCTTAAGTACAAAATTTCGTTCAAAGAAATTCCAACCCTCAAATCAGTGTAGGAACAGGGTATTTATAGAGGAAACTAGGGTTCGGAATTGGGGGGGAAAGGATGAAATCTGGATAGGAAAGGCCCATTTCGAAATTCAAACCCCCCCAAAAATCTTTCACCATTAAAGGGAAGCACCCTTTTTCTGAAACTTCAAACCATTCTGAAAGAGGAAAGGTAGACAGATGGATGCATCGATATACGTAAAATTATAAAAATGATAAGAATTAATTAAAAATAACTTGAAAATATTTTGAATTTTATAAAAACTTATTATTTCAAATCGTTTTGAAATTTAAGAAGCTCAATGGTTAAATTTATATTGTGCAGGTCCAAAATTGGGTGTCAACAACTGTCCCTCATTTGACTTGGATTAATGAAAGAAATTCGAGGCAAATGAAATTGACAAATCCATTTTGACCGACCACATCTTCATCCTTTAGAAAAGGGTTTTTGCACCAACTTTAAGAGTTATGGACGAACCCCAGAAATGGGTTTCCTACATATCTCAGGTTCTATGAGAATTCTGGCCACTTGTAGTTCGATACGCTTAACTTGACGCGTGATTTTAAAAGAATTCAAAAGTCATCCCGCTACCGAATTATGAAGGGATCGGAATGCTCGAGAATAAGATTTAAGAGCGAATGTTGGATTACAGTCGAGTTTTCAACACTGATCCCACCTACATATCCCTCAACTTAGGGAATCAGGCTGCTTGTAGTTTGACTCAATCGGTTGAAAAGGAAATCTATTATGCAAGCTAACCTTTGGTTTTTGAGGAGTGACAAAATAAGTCGAGTATGAAAATGAGACTTGCAATCTCTTATCCATGAATGTGGAGCTCTTCACATCCATAAGTAAGAACTTATACGGACATATTTTCCAAATCTCTTGTGTATTGTCCCTCGGATTGGAAAGCTGCTTTCGGTAGAGACCAAAATTTCCAAGTGCGAAACTGAAACCGACAAACCCAAAGATAAACCCACATGCCTTCTGATAGGGGTGTGGTTTGATTGTGGTGGAAGTCGCTCTTCTGCTCGCGTCCTAAGAGTTTGGCACTTATTTTTGGACTATGTCCCAGTTCGCTGCTAAGAAAAGTTTCACGTTGTGCTGCATCCCTTTTGATGTCGTTCGCACATGTGGTTTGCTTTGAGAATTCATCCTCTAAGGATGTTCTCGAAAAAGACTGAGATAAAATTCATTAGCATAAAAATGCAATTCAAATGGGGAGAGAGTGTCTTTTACCGTATTGACACTTAATTGTTCTCCTTGGACGTTTGACGTCAGCTTCCTCCAGTTTGACGTAAAGCAAATAAATCTTGTATATTATATTTGCAACATAATCTTCAGTGTACTCTTTCTTTGATGTCGAAGTAATAAAATAGGCTGATGTAATATGTTGATAGTTCTCTTGATATTGTTCTTGCAAATGAAAATGATGCAGTCGATGTTGATTTTCTTGTGACGCATGGTTTCCTTCCTTGCGATGCATGAATCTTTCTCTTGCGATGCATGACTCTTTATCTGCGATGTATGATTCTTCCTATTGCAATGCATGGTTGCCTTCTCTTGCTATGCATGACTCTTTCTCTTGCTATGCATGATTTCCTTCTCTTGCGGTGCATGAATCTTTCTCTTGCTATGCATGATTTCTTTCTCTTGCAATGCATGATTTCTTTCTCTTGCAATGCATGTTTCTTTATCTTGCGGTGCATGATTCCCTTCTCTTACTATGCATGCCTCGATCTCTTGCAATGCATGGCTTCTTTCTCTTGCAATGCATGACTCTTTCTCTCGCTATGCATGATTTCTTTCTCTTGCGATGCATGATTTCTTTTGATGATACCATTCTCGGTACCAAAAGAAGATAATGATTCACCGAGCAACGCAGGTGATCTTATGGGTGGCGGGATCGTCTCAATTGACAATACAATAAAAATGACCCTCGGAGTTTGTTGACACCCAATTTTGGACCTCCACAGTACAGATTAATCGTCGAGCTTCTTCAATTTCGAACTATTTGAAATAATTAGTTTTAGAAAATTTCAAAAAAAATTAATAATAGTTTACGGGTTATTTTAAATATTTTGTCACTTTTGGAATCCTTTAAATAATATATATACTTTTCATATAATTTTTTTTTTATGATCAATATATTTTATAAATATTCGAAAATCGCTTCTAAAAGATTTAGTTTTACTTAAATAGTCGGTCAATTGGTTTAGTTAATTAATGCTTATATTTTTGAGTTATAAGTTTATGTTTAAGTTGATTATTTTATTTCGTTAAAATTAAGAAGCTCGTTAATTAACCAATATTAATTCATCTTGTTTATATCTTAGTCAAATCCCCAAATTAAACTCAATTTGACTAACTTCTTAATTCCCGTGGCCATAATTGCAAATCATGTGGCTATTTTCTAGTCCCTTTCTTACCAATGCTTTCAATTATTTTTGAAACCAATTTTGGGGCCTTCATTCATTTTTATTTTTTTTCCAGCAGCCCAAAAGCATTTTCTAGCCCACTTCCTGCAGCCCAAAAAATGACAATACATTCAGCAACCCAAAACAATACCAAAGAAACCCATTTCAACAATACATACAACAACATACAACAATACAATTCAAAACGATCCCAACCCCTGCGTCTTCCTTTTCTTCTCCAGCAATCCAGCAGCAACCAGTCGCATCAGTCTGGCAAATCTGGAGAAAAGTCGTCCTCCTCGCCTGCAATCCAACCACTCTCACGTCTCTTTTCCCCCTTTCTAAGGGATTTTCAAATCCCTTCCACTGTCGTCTGGAAAAGGGAAAGGAATTCAAATTTCAAAATTCAAATTATACCCGTTTCCCCCTAATTTCCATCTATATATTCATCTCTTTATTCATATTGCAAGGAGAGAGGAGAAAAAAATAGAGTTGGAAGAAGTGGGGAAAAATGTCTTAAGAGTAGAGAGAGATTGAAACTAAGAAAATTCATCTAAAAAATAAGAGATAGTTTGGCCGATCCAGTACTTCTCAGGCGTGTTGGTGGAACCTCCTCGTAGCTAGCTCGTTCTCGTCCTAGTCGCTGCCCGAAAAGAGGTAGATTTTTTTTTAGCTTTGTTCGGCGTGTAGTTCTTCTGTGCATTTCGTTCATGTGTTCTTAGCTTTGTTTTAGTCCCTATATGTTGGAGTTTGGTTGATGCTAGTTAGCTAATAATGTTTTCTTTCACTTTTTTTTTACTGTTAGTATTTTATTGAAAACTATCAAATGTGTTTCTCTGTTTAGAGCTACTGTTTTCTAAGTTATTTATTTATCTCTTAGTATTTTCTCTTTGGCATGATGATTTACTCTTGCCCATGTTTTCTTCATGGTTGATGATTGTTCAAAGTTTTAATCTACTAGCAACTTGTTCGTTATCTCTGATTTAGTGTGAATATAGAATAGTCATGTAGTCATCCTTCTTTTGTATTTGCGTTTGACTGCTAGTATACTCGCCTGAAATTTAAATTTATTATTACTTGCTTGAATCTACCTCAATATCGTCTAAGTTATAAACTTTTTTTTTTTTGTGATTAACAGATGAGTTTTAATTCATCACATCTTTAGGTAATAGTATTGAGTTGATATTTATCAAATGCTAGTTCACTATTGATTGCTTAGCATGGTTTAATTTTCCTATTGTTTCAAGGTGATTAGAACATTTTCTCCACTAACATGATAAGTTTTTTTTATCTAGACTTCTATTTGATCAAACTAGGAGTTTAGTCCTTTTCCTAGCCTAAGTTAATTTCACAGATTTTAAGTTAAGTTTTGTTTTAGTATTAATTCCGTAATTTGTAAATGCACCTATAAATTTGAGGTTTGACGGTTGGGGTCACGTTGATCTTGTAATAGTCATTGCAAGTTTCTCATCCTTTCACAATTCAATGTAGGTGAGGAGATATATGCCTTAAGTCCTAAATTATTTCTCCTGCCAATTATTTTATTTAGAAGTTAATCGTTTTGCTAAATAAAATTTTGCTTTGACTTTGTATATATGCGAATATGTAGTCATGTGAATGTAACCTTTTGGGATGCTGCTTTAAATCTAATTCTTTAGTTGTCATTTTGGTGCTCACTGTGTTCAAATATTAAAGTCAATGTGTGATAGTTTCCAAAGCTACTAATCTGTTTTAGTCCTCTGTTAATTACCATATATTTCAAAAGTATTGATTGTTGTTTAAATGGTCCTTGTGTCATGATCAGGTGTTATGAAGACACCCTTTGATTGCCTTTCTTTATTCACTATGAGAAGTATATATTGGTCATGAAATATTCTTAATTCTCATTGGCTTTAAGTTATAATTTTACTTGTCTTACGATTAATTCCAAAATGTCAAGACGTTAGCTCTTTGATAGTAGTGTGTTTGTTGGTTAAATTGTGGTGAAGGACAAATTGTTGAAATGATTATCCTTAAGCCTTATCACCTAGTTTGTTAAAGAATTTGCTCATTTACTCATCTTTATCTCCTTTGTTTTCTTATGCATGAATACTCTCCCTCAAGTCTCTTGGACTCCTCCTTTCGCATTTTCTCCATCGAGTTGGCCCCCCTATATATTCGGAAGTTGGTACAGGTCTTGGAGACCCAACACTGCTGGAAATTAATTCATAAATGTTCAAAAGCCCAAGAAATAGGTTGAATACATATTGTATACATCATTATACAGTGAATCACAGGTCAAAACTGTGAAAATACAGAGATGAGGTGAAATACAGGTGCTCGGAAGCAGGAGATACACTGAAAGAGCTGATATACGCGCTAATATACACTCGTATACAACAACTTTATACCAAAAATGGGATTGAGCCAAAAGCCCAAATTCATTTCCCCTTTACCTTTAAATTATTTTATTGTCTTTATTTATTGTTTGCTTTCTTATCATTAACTCTAACTTTATAAAAGATAAGTTATTCTCTTTGTGTTGGTTTAATTTTAAGACATTTTTTGTGTTCATTTATTTTATTAATTAAGTATATTGGTAAAAAATTTATATCTTCAATAAAGTTAAACATTTGGTTCTTAAAAAGAGATGTTCTTTAATGTTTTTCACTCAATCACATTTAGTCATTTTAAAATTATTTTAAGTTAAAGTATTTTTCTCAAATAAATATTAAAAAATGTTAGTCAAAACCTTTTCAATTAATTAAAAAATAACTAAATATAAACTTGCTTAGTTATTTTCTCAAAAAGGTTAGGCAATTAATTTAAAATGATTTTCATGCTTTAGTTTATTAAATTGGTTTAAATTATTATTACAAAATGAATTAAATAAATTCTAATTAATCTAGTTTTATTAATATTCTAATCACTTGTATTTCGAGTCAAATATTTCATTTTGGATCCCTTTCTCTAAAAAAATAAAATGAAATAAAATGTGTCATTTATTTAATTATTTTCTCAAAGTTAATCAAATATTGTAAATTATTATTTTTTATGTTAAATCATTATTTTCCTAAAAATAGTCAAATATATTAGTCAAGTCGCAGGTTAACTGCATGTTAGCGGACACTTCGAATGCTTAAACCCTTCTCGAAGTGTAAAATTGAATCCCGAACCCTTTTTGGTATTTTCAAATGATTTTTTCTGTTTAAATCTTTGAAAATTATAAGTTTTCTTAATTTCTTTAAAAAATTAAGTGGCGACTCTTTTCTAAGTATTTTTCTCAAATTGTTTTATACTTAGAACATTTCAAAAAGTGATTTTTCTAAAAGATTGAAAAATTACGACACAACAATAATAATAATAATAACAACAACAATACAAATGCATTTTATACCCCTCAACTCTAAATAATAGGGTATATCAGACTCTTTTCTTATTCATAAAGATAAGAATGCTTTGACTGATTGGTATATTGAGTGGAGAAAGGAATGAGTGGTTTCCTATTGACCAAGTCATATTTATACGGACGACATCTATCTATTTAAAGATGATGGAGTATCATATTATAGCTATAACAAGAGGAGTTAGGAAGAGGATCAAAAATCATATTAATGTACAATGCAAAACCAAGTGTAGGAGAAACCGACGACGATAAAGTTCATCGAAAGAGATTGCCAAAACTGCATATATAGACGCTCAAATAATAACAGGCGATTATTTGGTACGATTCGACAAGAAGAATCCTGGACCTAACTCAACTTCAAAAGTTAGATCATGAGAGAAGTTTGTTCAAGATCATATAAGGAGACCAATTTCCACCCTCTACGATATGAGACTTCTTAACCGTCTCTATCTTACTATTGGATCGTTTATAGAACACAAAGCTACAAATGATCTGAAATATATGCTGAAAGTTTTGATGAAATTACACTATTATCGCTGTCTCGATCAGAAGTTGTATGCCATGGTGCAGTATATATCAGATCCATCAACGGAAGATTGTCGCGCTGGAGGGTGCGCAGTATGTAATCCCTAAATATGTACCACGCGAATGTCTATTTAAGCTATCAATTCAAAAATCCTGACGGGGAGAATGGGAACACCATCATCGTCACCTGAACAGGGGCACAAAGACGAAGGTAATTACTGAGTACATCTTTATTTTAATTTATTTGTTCTAATTTATTTATTTTAGTCTGATTAAAAAAAATGCCAAAATTAACCACACAAACAAATTAAAACAAAAGTGGTATACTTGCCAAGTTGCATGCAGTGAATTCACTTGTAGGAGGTTGTTTGTGGAGGCAAATTTCCTATGAAAAAAAAGAAAACAATTTCACATTTATAGAATCAAAGGAAAAATGACATGATATACCCTTCAATTTTGATATACCCTATGGTTTATATATACCCTTATCGTTACACAAATGACTCACATATATCCTTACCTATACAAAAGGAACTCACATACCCTGCATCTAACGGAAGTGAAAAAAATTAGTTTTAATATTACATATTTTACTTTTAATTTTTTTTAAAAATCATGTAAGGGTATATATTCAAAGTATATTTTAATCTTTTTCATATATAAATCATATTTTGATTTCTTTGATTATAATTATTTGATTAGCTCATTCTTATTTTTTTTTCTTTCATTCTTTAGTATAACGGAAAAAAATTAAAACTAATTTTTTGTGGCTATGTTATAATTTTAAACTATTTTTCGGCTATATTGTAATTGAGTTTTTATATTAGTAAAAAAAAATGGGATATCTATAATAAATTTTACAAAAAAATTATTGAAATGTAAATAAATTTGATCATTAAAATAATAAATTTAAATTATTCATTGAAATAAACAAGTTAAAAAAAATACATGTGAGACAAATCAAATATACCTCATATGGATTATATTTTTTTTTAAAATAATTAAAATTAAATTTTTTTCACTTTCGTTAGATGAAAATGGTATATGTGAGTCATTTGTATAACAGTAGGGTATATGTATGAACTACTTTCATAATAAGGATATATCAACTCTAAATGACAAAATTCTGGAATATAGTACCTAGAATCAATATGGTTCCTTCGTCTTTCAATTAAACTAGTGAGTCAAAAAATCATTTTATTTAAAAGAAAAAACTTTTAAAAATCTAAATCATATAATACTAAATTGAATCCATTTTAAATGTGGTTTAAGATGTTATTGGAACCCATTACGCCCATTAAGAAATAATACTGACGGTTATTCATTCAAAAAGAGTATGCATTGAAAAATGTCAAATATAATTCAGACTTTTAGAAATGGTATGCATATATCCATCATTATATCTTGAGGTTCTCTTACTTTCATACTTTTATGTTATGCTATTTATACCCCGGAGAGATACATGGCACAATCTCAATAATTTATTCGGTCACTTTATTTTTTTCCAAAATTTAAAAAGTTCACCCAACTATCCATTTATTTTACCCGCATAATACCCATACTAAAAAAATCCAAACCAATAAAGGTATAAAAAAAAAAAAGATAGTAAAAATTATCTGATTTTCTCCACCGCCAAATTCTCCACTTTTTGCTCACTCGCCTCCACCCTATTACAATTCACCACCACCTCAAAACCTTAACCGCCTCGATCTTGTTGCTTTACTCATCTTCTTCTTTTTTTTCTTTTTTTTTTTTATCTTTGCCAAAGATTTTTGAAGATTTGAAATGTGTTGATGAATTTTCAACCATGAAAACACTTGATATTCTGATTATTGAGAATAGGAATAGATGAGATTGAATCGAATGCTTTGTAAGGATATTTTTAGATTGGGTCAGTTTTTTTTTATTTGGATCGGGTAAAATAAAGGGAAAACTACATAAATCCCACTAGTTTAGTTCTTAATTACTAAGATTCCCAATAGTTTTATATATTACTTCCTCTATCATATTTCATGATTAGGATTATAGGATACATGAGTTTGAATCTGTGAGATACATTTATCTGTCGAATTTTAAAACTGAGATACGTATTTTATTTATTTAAACTAATTGATTGTAACTGATTTCCTTAATTAGTGGAGTAATTGAGGGACGATTAATTTTGGAATTAAATTAATCAAATCCTTTAAATCTAAGGTAGAAATCAAGAAGTATATCTATGTTTAATAAATTTCATTTTATTATTATTTGAAATAATAAATTCATTAATATTATTAATAAAAGACAAAAACATGTATATTTTGGTTATGTAATTTGATTAATTTCATTTTATTATTCTTAAATTAATAAATCATTAATTTGATGTGTCTATTATCAATATATAATGTATCCAACAAACTAAACACTTAGATACATGTGTATCAAACAAATATATTCATATGTATCATAGAAGTATCTAGTATTAATTTTGTGCATTCGTTATAGGGGTCTAGTATTAATTTCATGTATCTATTTATATGATTGAATATTAATTTCATGTATCTATTTATATGATTGAATATTAATTTCATGTATCTATTTATATGATCTAATTTTAATTTCATGTATCTTTTATATATATCTAGTATTAATTTATACATTATATTCAAAAACATGTATCTCGGATACATAATAACATATACATATAATTATGTATATCAAAATATAAAATATAATTGAAACACACTAATTTAGGAACAATCACAACGATAGAATATTTGTTTTATCACTAATCCAAAAAAGTAAGAAAATTCAAAATTCTTCAGGCAACAAAGCATTTTGAAACCGATGATGCTTGCATATGACATTACTCCTACAAGATATGTATCTCGGATACATAATAATAATAATATATATATTATTATAATAATTATGTGTATCAAAATATATAATATAACTGAAACGCACTAATTTAGGAACAAATCAGGACGGTAGAATATCGATTTTATCATTAATCTAAAAAAAAAAAAAGTAAGAAAATTCAAAATTCTTCCGGCAACAAAGCATTTTGAATCCAATGATGCTTGCATGTGACATTCCTCCGACATCATAGATCCAAAAGTTTG
>JAJOOF010006377.1:0-21038 GCA_029582545.1 Solanum lignicaule
CCCCCCCCCCCCAAAAAAAAAAAAAAAAATATATATATATATATATATATAGGTAGAGATTGTTTCTTCCGTCCATATAGGTAGAGATAGTTTATTATTTGATCTATTGAACAGAGAGTGCACAAAATGTGTTAAAGATAAGAAATCTAATGTGAATTACATATTAACAGGGAACATCATTTTTTTTGAAATAGCTATTAACAGGGAACATCATATCATTTTAGTTCTCACTAATACATTAGCAGGCTTATCTTACTCAACTTCTTAACCTATGGGACTGCAGAAAAAGATATTTTTATAGTATGCATGACTTGCATTCCTTGTTACCGCTGGCTTAACGCCCTCACATAATTACTTTCTCAACTGATTTTCCCAGTGTTCAGGAAAGCGAGCGCTTCATCGCGAAGCGAGCGCTTCATCGCGAAGCGATGCGAGCCTTCTACGCTTCACAGACTAGAATGAGTATGTGAGCGCTTCATCGCTTAAAGCGTTGAGCGGAGCCTTATTGCTTTTTTCCGCTTCACGCTTCCCTGAACACTGGATTTTCCCAAATATTTCATCTGGAGTTGATGAATGAGAATCTAAATAACTCTAGATGTATTCTCCATCACTACTGTGCACTTTAATCTCTGTTCACATTTCCCCCCCTAAAACTTATTTCTTAAGGAGATTGAGACCATCAGCATAGCTCGTAACTAGAAAAAAAAAATAACTTTTTTTATAACCTGGTGTCGGGGAACCTCTACTAATACTTTGGGGTATCTGATTGAACAGATGAGAAGAAATCACTAGTGCAATAAACCTACTGCGTCCCACATTTTGACCGGGCAAACAAGCAAAAGATCACAAAAGCTGGGGGAAAAATAACAAATAAACCGAGGAGAGGTGAAATATAATGGGTAGAAAGCTAATGAAGAAACTACAAAGTACACACTGTGGCAGCACTAAATAAAATCAATATATTGTAGGAAGGGCTGCAAATATACCTTGGATAGAAAACCATCATAAGCAAGCAAATAATTGCTGTCAGGATGATCCCTTGGAACCACTCTCTCATCCACCCAGAAAACGTGCCATTTGGACCAGTCTATTGAATCAATATATGGTGGCTCCACCAATTTCCTGCAACAAACATTAGCAACCCAAAACAAATCCCTAAAATGATACTTCCTAGTAGAAATGAAGAGAATTAATCAATCATTACCTGAGAGACTTGATAAGTGAACCACCGGAAACAACCACAGTAAAAGCATCTCTCTCCTTACAAAATTTCTCCGATAAATCCGCAGTGTACTTCGCTAGAGCCACAGCAAGTTCCTCCTCGGAATCGTACACTTTCACTTCCGCTTTACTTTTCCCGGTCACTTTCTCAGCCATTGATGATTTTGTTCTGAACTGAGATCTCGAGGAATTTGTACTCAACACTGAGTTTCTCCGATGCAGGTGGGGCAACGGACGGAGAGGTCAACCGAAGAGTTCGTCGGAGAGGAGAGAATCGGGTAGGTGAGATGCGCAAGTTAGCAGAGAGAGCGGGAGGAGAGGAAGCTAAGTTCAGTGCGCACTCTGCCATGTTAAATAAGAATGAAGAGACTTGTCCATCGGCCTTGCGTCCAACAATTGCTTTCTCTCTCCAGTTTTCGCTGCCTTCTACTGTGGGCTTACACTATATCTCTGTGCAATTTACAGTGACGGGTCGGGTTGCTTCCTGTTTTAGGGCAGAAAAATACATAAATGAGTTTTAAAATTTACTCCTTTTTAATCAACATTGAACATTAATTATCGAATTTATATGTTAAATTTCACGAGAATAAAAGAAAAAAAAGATTTCCACCTGAAAGACTAAGAAAGTTCTATTATATTCTAAAATATACAATCACAAAAAAAAATCATACTACACACTAATATAAGATTCAAAGATTAGTTGAAATTATATCTTAAAAAACTATACCAGACTTTAGAAATAAAACAAAAATAGTAACTATAAGAATTATACCTGCAAGGCTCCAAATGTGAGTTTCTCCTAATTTTCTTTTTCTTCAAATCTAAGTATCTAACCCATGGAATTTGGTAAATATTGATAGAGATTAAAAATGGGATAGGGTGGGGGAGGGGAAGAGGTTAGTAAACCAGATTTTTTCTAAACAAGCAAAGCTTAAACTATTAAAACAATAACTGGAAAGATATGTAAGGTTTCAAATGTTTCTCAAACTCTACAATTAAAACTTGCGCGCATTCAGATATGTTGTTGTTAAAACAGATAAATTTGCTGCCTTTGATGAAAGAAATCTAGAGGATAAAGATAACTTAAATCACCAAAACCTGTTTAGTGATCCACATAACATGAGAACTAAATTATTAACAATTATAGGAAGTAGAGCAGGTAAATATACACCAGTTAAATGCACATGTAATGAATCAGAATGCTCCGTGAAAAGCCAACCTTCAACACATGCTTTTCTTTTCGTTATTGATAATCGTGATGTCCGGGCTAGTTTGCACGCACTTAGAATAATTCAATGGGGGTACTATCACCTCTAACACATACTGGGTGCTTCAAAACAGATTCCACTGGACCATAAAGTTTATGTCTTTTATAGGTGCAATCGTTTATTTGCCAACAATTCACGCCGACTTTTCGTTGAAAATCACGAAGGTACCAGAACTAAATGTTAGAGCCTCTCTATTTATATCATCAATAAATTTAAAATAGCATCAACACTCGATCATAAGTAAAACATTTAAAGTGAAAAGAATGGGACCAAAAACATACTTCATAAAAAAATGGGAACAATAACATAAATTCAAGTTAACCAACTTTGCAAAAAGAAAATAGATATGAAAAAAGGAACGAAAAGAATTGTAGTTATCTAATTTAGATTAGCATAATAGGCATTGTCTTCTAAATCAATGGTCAATGACATGATTTTGGTATAGGATTGAGAGAACTGCAGGCTAACATGACTGAAAAAGTTCATCTTTACTCCCTCCAACTCGATTTATGTGATGGTGCTTAACTGAGCATATAATTTGAGAAGGAAAAAAAAACTCTGGAACTTGTCAAGTCTAAAATAAACCATAGATATTTGAGTGGCTATAAATCCTCTCATTAAGGGTAAAATGGGTATTTTAAAGTTAAAATGTTACTCCCTCTGTCCCAATTTATATGACTCACTTTCCTTTTTAGTCAGTCCCAAAAAGAATGACACATTTCTATATAAAGCAACAATCTAATTATAAAATATATATTTTACCCTTAATGAAATGATTTAAAGCCACACAAATTTCTATCATTCATTTTGGACCACAAGTTTTAAAAGTCTTCCTTTCTTTCTTAAACTCCGTGCCGAGTCAAAGTACCTCATATAAAATGAGACGGAGGGAGTACTAAATATAGAAAAGTGTCATTCTTTTTTAGACTAACTAAAAAAGAAAATAGTGTCATATAAAATTAAGATAGAAAGAGTAAAAAAGATGGTGTTTGGGCCAACTTGGTACACCTCAATTATTCCACCAAATACATGCTAACTTCCACTAGTAGAGACACCGGATAACTCTGTCTAACAAAGCTTAGACAGATGAAAATTAAACCCCGAGCTCCACATATATTAATCACTAGGCCACATTATTAGTTGCTAGATAAAAAAATGCTTTTTAAAACAAAATTGGCAAGTGCTAAATAGGCATTGCCTCTCTATAAACTACCCTGCCAATGTCATGATATTGAAATAGGATTGAGAGAATGTTTATAGGCTAACGTCAAAGAGAATTTAATTGCACCAAATTACTGACAATTTTTTATTTATTTATAAAAATTGTGTTTAGGCCAGCTTGTGTACACCTTGATTATTCCATCAAGTACCTACTACCTTCCACCAACAAAGTACGGGAAACTCTATCAAATAAAACTTACGCTCTCTGCTGAATATTGAACCATGATCTCTAAGAATTTCACACACTTCACAAATCACTAGGTCAGACCCTTGAGTGCCTGATAAAAGGGTGCTTTTTTTTAACACAAAATTGGTGAGTGAACATTGTTGCTACCCTATCTTAATGAACATATGTCAATGCAAATTGTAAGCAAATTGAGAGTTTTAATATATAGTTTTTAACTCTATTATACCTTTTTTATTATCCGGAGATTTTATAGATATGAAATACAATTATTTTACCCTTGAACTACCTACATAAATCGGTGGCCTAAAGCCAAATCCGAATGGAAGCCTTAAATTCGAATATATTTTTCTATGAAGTTTATTATAGCCAATTATTTAATTTTTCTTGAGGCATAGTACTCATAATTTAGCAAACTTGTATTACTTCTTTTGCTCTTTTATGAAAAGTTTATATTTTCTACAAATAATACTTGATATTTTTTTTAAAAAAAAATATGTATAACATATTTATTTTTTTTAAATTGAGGCCCCTCAAATTTTGAGCCTAATGCGGTTGCTTTTTTTTCAAAGGTGTAGAACCGCCACTGACTACCTACTATCCATCTCTCCTCTTTTCAGTTAAGGAGAATTAATAAGACATTTTCAAACAAATTAACCATTGCAAAACATAGACAAACAAGCCAGAAGGTCTTTTTAAAAAACTTCCAAACACGAAAATGGACACATCTTCCAAATCCAACTATTAAGTGAAACTCTTAGGTAAGGTTTTCCATAACAAGTCTTTTTGCTAACTTCGCATTGCCTTGAGAGAGTTTTACAATATGTTATCTAAATAAATGCATGATATATAAATGAAAACAACCCAACCTATAAACACTACCAAAACTTAATCAATACACAATCTGAAATACTAAAATATACATATTCCACCTGAAATATAAACTAAAATATACACAATCTGAAATATAAAAATTCCACCTGAAATACTAAGATAGTTCTATTATATTCTAAAATATACAATCACAAAAAAATATTATACTACACACTAATATAAGATTAAAAGTTAAAAAATCATACCAGACTTTAGAAATAAAACAAAAATAGTAACTATAAGAATTATACCTGCAAGGCTCCAAACATGAGACTCTCCTAATTTTCTTTTTCTTCAAATCTAAGTATCTAACCAATGGGATTCGGTAAATATTGATAGAGATTAAAAATATTAACTTTTGATAAATTTAACTTGAAGGATCAAATTAGTTGGTGCATACTCGAAAAACTATTTTAAATCTGTCATTAAATGTAAAGAATTATTTCTGTTATTTCCTCTATTTAGGGATTTTCTTGGATGTAAATGCAACATCAACATGGTGGAGTCATATTTAACACATTGTGACGCCATTATTTCATCCTGGTGACTTTTTCACCTAGAAATGTGTACCTCTATTATATTAATCAATAATTTGAAAATTATAGTAATTTAATCAAATTATATTTACTAAAAGATGATTTTATATTATTGTCAGTTTCATACTATTAAAATTTCACATTTTGAACCTGATAGCACTTACCATTCAAACCCAATATCACTATTAACTAGTTCAAATTTTAGTAGTTTATAATGCTTCAATAGTAATATTATTTTTAAAATAGTGTATACTTGATAAACCTAAAATAAAAATGAATCATTTCTATTCTATCTAAATAATAATAGCAGAACTAAAATTATTGTTTTTAAAAAAAAAAAGAAGTTACAATCTTTCAAAAAGCAACGCATCTTAAATCTGTTTGGACAATGAACTCTATATTCTTGAGCGCATTTTCCAAATTATTAGATCTTCAACATGTTTATACCCTTCGTTTGTAGGAAAATTTACACATTAGTTTGTCTCTCTCTAGATATGATTGATAAAGAAGCAAGTATCGTATACCAATACAATTCTTTTTCAAATTTTCAAAGCTTGCGTATTATCTAACAAACTTACTTTTGTAAGTCCATTATCCCAAAAAAAACAAACAAATTCTCCAAAAAGTTTATAGGCATTTGATGCTTCTGTACATGTAATACTTTTGGACGTCTATCTTTTAACTGGTAAAGTGATTTAGAACTAATTCATTTCTTAAAACCTGTTATATTCTTTCTCCACACCTATACAACATACCCATACTAGTCGAAGAAATCTATTATCAGTCATACAAATTGGAGCCTTTTTTAAAATTGTTGCAACTTTGGAGTGAACAATTTTTTGATGTTTGAAAAAAATACCTGAAAATTCCAAAATTCTGAATTTTCCAAAATTTTATAGTCAAACGTATTTTTCAGAGTTAAACGCCCCCCTGATTTTGTTCACATGGTATCATGACCAGACTCATCTCCATTCTTGGTTTATCCGAGGTTAATCTCCATATTATTGTTCATGCTCCTACATAAATCTTCTTCATATCAACCAGGCGTAACCTCACATCTAACTTGCCAAAGCTTGGTCCCCCATGTTTTATGGTCACGCTCCAGATATCCAACTCTAGACATGCAAGATTGTTGTTGTCCCACAATAATTATGTGTTCACTTCTATCAACTAGCTTTTGAGATTGAGTTAGACAAAATACGCACTTCCCTCACAGATTCGTACCATCTTCCACATAATTATAAGACACTAGCAGCTTCTTTTACTGCTAGCCCACAGCTTGTTCCGAGAAAATTGAAATGCAGTACACATTAGATTTTACAACACAAAGGACCAAATAAGTAAAAAAGAAAATAAACAAGAGGGGTAGGAAGCAACAAATGGGCCTCTTCTAGTGATATATACATTTCAAATGGGTTCTCTATCTTTACATCCCATACCGGCTCAAGCACTCAACTATGAATTAAACTACATATACAACACAATACCCCGACCTCTTCTTTCCTTCCATGGTGGAGTGGGAGGGAGGCGTCGGGAAGAGGAAAGAACCGAGGGGGTTGGGGGATCAAAATTACACTGCAGCAAAGGCATTGACCACGATTGCGAACAGCTCTCGATGTGGTTTCAAAAACATCAAATGTCTGAACTCAGTGTTCGAATACAGATTCTAGGACACGCATCCATTTAAACCCCCTTCAAAATTTTGAGGATCCATTAAGGAAGAACAGAGCTGCAGGAAAAATTACATAAATATATCTTAGATTAACTAATAAAGTCTAGTGAGACCAGTAGATTGTAATAAAACATCAAAGTCCATCCAAAGGCACATAGTAGAAAGAGAAAGGTGATAAATGACTATGACAAGATCGTGGCCCTGATAAGCAAGAGGGAAAGGAGTCCTATATATTTTCAGAACAGAGCATTGTTATCATGTTCGTCATTTTTTCTTTTTCATTTTTTTTTATATTGGTCTTGCTCGGGCCAGCTTACATGTCCCTCCAGTATTCCACTAAATACATGATACCTTGTGCCAGGTAATTCATCCCCACCAAGACTTGGGACACTTGGAGAGAAATTACTAAGTCACTTTTGTCGGAGTTAGACCCTGGTTTCCGAAGTTTGCACCCTACACAAGGCCATACAGTTGGATTATTATCATGTTTGTCGGTGGAAGTGCCCTTTCACGTGAGTCAACGTACTTGAGAAAGCAACAAGCTAAACCACAAAACGTCTTTGCAGAATGGGCTAGGAAAGGACTGTACTCAGAATGAAGGAGGGGAGCAATGAAAGGCTAAATATCAAATGCTTGCACAGGGCGAACCAGAATCTGCCAAGCAAAGCCCTACCATCTGGATTCGCCCAATGGTCTATCAATTAATGCACCCACCAGGATCAGTCCCTCATAACAAGGGGTGTCTAAATCACCGGGGATTCTGATAATATCAATAATTTTAGACTTTTCTTTTCTTCATCAAAGAAGCATATTCATTAATGAGGTACCTTTTATTACAAGTAAATGTATTATTAATGAGGTACCTTTTAGCTTCTCCCAAAAAATTGTAAAGTTTTTGCCCAGTTTTTGGCTTTTGAAATTACCCCCTGCAGGCTGTAAATCCCACCTCATCAATCTTTAGCTGATGAGTTTTCTTATGTGAATACAAAGTTACTTTTATAAAAAATAAAAAAACCTTCTCCCTAAAAAGTCAAATGTTTCAACCTTATATAGAGTATACTGTGATTCTCTCAAACAAATTTAAGCATTTTAATAGCCACTTTGAATTAGTAGTTCAGTTTTGCTTGAATACTTCTCAATTCTATAGGTTCTAATAATATCTAAAATCTGAAGACTAGTTGATTTTATCCTTGCAAACAACGAAGAAACTACATATTCGGACACAGATGGATATTAATGGAACATTTTGCTTCTTTTACATTGCCATTCACTTTTTGATACACTAATGATTCAAGTGACCAACACATCTTCATTGGGAGAGAAATAAATGGGCATGTGGGTAAAAATAGTGATGGTTTTAACCAATAGAACAAGGGGGATATGTTTATGGCACTAGGAGTGATGAAGGAAAGGCTATCCAAAAGATAGTGACAGATTTGACCAAGATCCCAACTTATTTGGGATTGAGGCATAGTTGTTGTTGTAATTGTTCAAGTGACACAAAACATAAGTAAATTCTCTTTAAATGATTATGTGAATTTATAACTAAAACAGATATCAATAATTAGATGGCAGAATTTTTTGATAACTCAACTGAAACAATGGCAGGAATCAAGGTGCACATGGTAGCATTTTGAAATTCTAACACTACAGTTGATCAAGTGACTATCATAAGTAAAAATAGATGACAAAGTAACCATTGGAACTTACAACAAGATTTCAAAGCCTCCTGCCTAGATTGAGAGGTGAAGCTGACCCCGAGGAAGAGGGAAGTGTTTGTTTCACAAACGGATGCTCCAAGAGCTGAGTAGCAGTTGGACGGGCACTTGGATCCACTTGCAGACAGTGGTTAATGAAATTGCGTGCATCTTCCGAAAGGGTATTAGGCACAGCTGGAGGTTCCCCCTTCCCAATCTGATACAGTACCTGCATTGGCTGTTCTACAAAATATACATGATCACTCTTCAAAAAATAGTGAATTTGCACACTTCAGCATCTCCACAAAGAAGGTGTTCAATCAAAGAAATCTTATCCCCCCACCCAACTCCCTCTTTTTTCATTTTTATATAAACAAGTTAAAGACAGTTGCACAAGGATAACATTTTCTAAGTTGACCATAATAAGAAATATAACGAAAGGAAACCTCATAAACTAATATAGCATTTGACAGGAGAACAGTTATTGCTCATGTATTATGAGGTAACTTCCAACTTACAGACTCCTATTCCTCGTTCGAAAATCCACACACACACACACACCTTAAACAGTGGTCTTCCACTAATCAAATATAACTAGCTAAAGATCACTTAACATAGCACGGTAACATAAACAAACACATTTCATGTGAGAATATAGATCCCAAACATCTACAGCTAATGGTGCACACCTCCAAAAAATTATCCTCCTTACAATAACTGGAAAAAGAGAAGACTAAAGTAAATAATAGGTCAAAGGCATGGATAATTCCACAATTCAATAGCCATTTCATTTAGGTACAAATACAATTTGGTTTAGACAGCTTAATTAAGTATTGATTTATACTCTATATGTTTCAACAACAGAGTATTCCAATCATCGTTTCTGGAATAGGCCTTGTGCACATCATCCAATCAAAGTGAATAACCAGGTATCAAATTTCAAAAATAATAAGCAATTAGTAATATTTACCATGAATTAGCCCACCAGATTAAGGGATAGTGTATTAGACCCTCAGCCTCATGTGGCAAAATGAATACCATTTCAGTAATAACAGTTGTCTAGATTTTACCAATAACAAGTACAACAACAAGCTATTTCAGGAGGATTAGGAGGTTATGAGTTCAAAGCCATTGATGAGCATGTCTGACCAATCAATATTCAAGGAAGGAAAAAGAATATGAAGTATGTGGTTACGTACATTATCTAAGTGGGAGTAAGGAAACTGGCGAGTAAGCATCTCTAGGACAGTGCAGCCAAGACTCCATATATCAGCTGCAAGTCCATAACCTGGGTTCTTCCTGTTCACAACCTACATAGAAGATGGGATTCAAATTTAAAAAAATGAAATAAATAAGTGGATGTGTTCACAACCCACAATAAAACTACATGGTAAACAAAATTTTGCAGTGGTACACTCATACAAACTTGCAAAACTATCTATAGATATTAGATTTTCTACCATATGTATTACTAATTAGTGATATAAGTGCATTGCTTCGTCTAGAAATACTCCTATGACTTCCTTTTTGGATACACATGAACCCAAAAAGAACACTGAAGAATTCATTCTGCAACCTCAAACTCAGAATAAATAGACAAGTTATATAGATTTGCTTGTAGAAGTTGTAAAGAATAGAGAACTTGAGCTACTACAAAACTATTTGGGCTTAAATTTTTGGATTCAGGAGGAGAAGACCAATGAAATGTCACATCTAATATTTAGATATAGACCAATACATTGATAAGAAGGTAAAATAAGCAAGCTGACAGAAAATTAACAGTCATGCAAACCTAAGATCTATATATGCAATGTGAACCACCTCTATCACACATCCACACACCACTAAAAATCTGCATCACCTATTTTAAGATTGAGCTTGACATATAGGCTCAATCCTTAACAAAGGAAGAGACAATTTTCCTCCCACTAGATATGAGATCATAGGTGTGGCCCATCACCCATGAGGCATACGCTAGAAGCTACTATCAATAACATGGTTTTGAGCTTTTGAAACTGCAAGAAACAAACCAAACAAGTTTCTCTGGCTAGCAGCTTGACACACAAATCATTACACATTGGGTGACTGAGAAACCCTGTCGAGTAGCTATTTTCAATATCTGCCTACAAGCACTAGTTCACTCAAAAGGATAATAATAACTAGAGCAACAACTCAAATTCTTATTTAAACAGTTCACCATGTGAAAAAATTAACACTAAAAGCTAAAACCACGAGACTCTTAGTATGCGTGCCAAATGTGGTTTCTTTCAAAGATTACTAAATCCTGTTTCTCAAAGCTGAATGGTAATTGCTAAGAAGCAAGCATGAGAACACGAGACTCCTGTTGCGTGTGGCAAGTACATGTTCTCCCAAAAGAGTATTATATCCATTTCTTGATGCTAATTGATGATTGCTAAGAAACAGGAATGAAAGAACCCTAAACTCATTAATGCACTCGGAAGCTAAATTTAACACACTTAAAATTTGATTTCTGTTATATTACGTTGCAAAATGCACCAACATTGATGTTCTTTATCACACCAAAGCAGGCCCCTATATAAATTTGCAATATTACATATATATTTAGATTAGCCGATTTCCTTTTAATCATCAAAAGACAAATCAAAGCTTACCTCAGGAGCCATCCAGAGTGCAGTACCCTTGAAAGACTTGACATCATTCAACTTAGTAGCCTGCATGCATGTCGAATGAATCCGCTTATCAGAAATTGTGACATACAAAAAAGATTAAACCTCCTGGAAGTTTGGAAGACAATAAAAGCATCGAAATGAGAAAGAAAAAGGAAAGGACAAGAGTGCGATGAAATGACAACCTTTGCAAGGCCAAAATCAGCAAGCTTGACTGATCCATTAGCATGCACCAATATATTAGCGCATTTAATATCTCTACAAGAAAATAAAATAAAGAATATCAATATCCTATGTTATTGTGCAGGCATTTTCAAAGATTTGGGACCCACCACTTTCAACTGCAAACAAGATACGAAAAAACATAAAAACTAAAGGAAAACAATGTTCATGTCAATCCTTCTTTTAATAAATAATTTTTCATATAGATAATTGACTGGTAAAAATTGTTTAAAGGGCCACCTTCTCACAATCCTTCACAAATCACAATTCAGGAGCCTTTTCTTTACAAGTACAAATTAATCACATGCTAGCATGAGTATGCTCAAGTTTCTAGATCATTTAACCTTACAATTTCTCATCTTCCTAAACTTTGACAACAAACCAGATGAGAAAACAGTTCATAAAGATATACAGTACCACAATAGAAAAAAAAACAGTTCATAAAGATATTCTAGAGTCTTTGAAAGCAGATGAGAAAAGTGATCGACCACGGTCAATTAAATAAATAGGCATACTGAATTCAAAAGATTCACTTAAATGTCATTAACTTGCAACCATCTGCAAAAAACTTATACCCTTCTTCAAAAGAGACAGTAGGCTTAACTCCTAAGTTCGTTCAGTATCCAGTGTATCACAATAATAGACATAAGACATGGGAAAAAAATAATTAAAATTGGTAAAAGAGATCTAATACAGATAAAAAGAAGGGGCAGTATAGAAAGCAAACATTTGTTGCTCTGATTTGTCACCTGTGAACCACATTTCGGTCATGCAAATACTTCAAACCATGTAAAATCTGTCTTGTGTAGGCAGATACTTGCGAATCTCGAAGGTGATATTTCTGGTAAAGATGCAACAGAGATCCTTGTGTAACCAGCTCAAGAAAGATGTACAATTTCGAATCATTCTGCAAAAAATTTAACCAGGAGTGAAGAAAAAGATCAACTACAGAGAGAAGTTTGCTAGACAATGCAAAGGAGATCGAAGTGTTAAGACCTATTATCTAATTTAGTCATGGTACTGAAAAACGTGACAACCGAAGTGAATTTTGAAAGGAAAGACGCAAGACAGAAAATAAACAACAAACTGAAACCTAAGACAGTATTTCACATTTAAACTGCCAAAAGTGGAGGATGAGATATACAGATCAAAGAAATTTAGCAAGGTAAGCATTTCTGCATATAGGATCAACATGTACGGATAAAATGTGCACTCTTCAGACTAAAGGCTTTTATATAAAAAAGTAATCATTCACAGGGAAATAATTAGAACAGTTCTTCAGAGGGGAGCCATTTAAGGAAGCAAGCAGAAGCACAAAATTGAGAAGGCATTACCTTGTCAGTTCCATAATATTGGACTATGTTCTCGTGTTCGAACTGTCTTAGAAGTTCAATCTCCTAAAAAGCCAAATTAAAAAGAAACAAACGCAAATCAGTGAATATGCCACTAAGGTAGAACATAGGCCACCAAGAAGCACAAAGGAGAAAGCATGAGAATCTAGAAATATAATGACAATTTCATATGCTCATAATAGTAGCTTCCTTCATCATTCAAACTTATTTCATAGATCTTATAAAAGGATGGTCCATTTCTAGTCCAAATACCTCTTCTTTGTTCCACTTCTATTAACTTTTTACTGGAGGTGTGTCTCCAAATCCCAGCACAAATAAGTAGTTTTCGGATAAACTCCAGCACCATCAAAAATATTGTACAAACCTGCTCAAGTTGGTATAGACTTTGCCTTCCCCCATCACCTTGATCAAGTAATGACACTTCCTTCACGGCAAAAAAGAAACCATCACTGCAGCAATGTGAACACAGAAGGTTACTTTCCAATAGAAACTGTGAAAGCAGGAAAGGTTAAACAAGCCATAAAATTCTAAAATATAAACACATTAGAAAGACCTTTAAATTGGTGGAAATAAGAGAGAAGGTTCAAACTGAGTATGCCAGAAAACTATAATTTTTATTAAAAAAATTGATAGTTGTGGTGTCCGGGTCAGCTTACGTGCACCTTGACTAGTTCCACCGGATACATGTCACCTTCCACCGGCAACAGGTACCAGGTAATACCTTTGTCCACTGGGACAGAGGGAAGAAACCACCTAGAGTTTTTGTCTTTGCTGAGATTGAAGCCAGAAAAACTATAATTTTATGAAGTACATATCAATCTTTTGTTTCCTTTGTGTTCTGGGCGATCAAACCAATATCTTCTTCACGCAGCCTGACTTTTGTAAATGATGTAAACATTATCATTCAGACATGCTCAGTGCTTTGCACAATCTGTAATGCTTCTGTAGCACTTTTGTAGGGCTACCTTCCTATCAATAAAAGCTTACACTAATCTATCAAGAAAATCCAACAAGTTGGACTCATCAATAAATCATTATTGCAGAAGAGAAAAAGACAAATTTTCCTATTAACCATTAAGTTCTCTGCTATGGTCAGATTAACCAAATTATTATGTCTCTTGAATCTCATCAAGATAGTAAAAATTCACAAATATACTTCCCTTTATCTAACAGTGTGCTCCCCTAACTGTAGCCAATCTTTTTTTTTTTTTTATGACAAGGGAAACCCGCAGCCGCTACCCTTTGGGTGATCATAGGGTAAAACCCCCGCTCCTATGCAATAGCTCGCAAACCACATAGGAGAGGTAACCCACACTAGGCAAGCCCGGTGCAACGAGCTCGACCCAGAAGGCAAACCCCTTGCTTTCGCTGGCAAGGGGTTTCGAACTTGAGACCTCCAACAAGGAAGTCCCAAGCCTAAACCACTGGGCCACCCCGAAGGGTAACTGTAGCCAACCTTAAATTACATTGTATATTCATACAATACATATTCAGCACTGAAAGTCAAGTAACTATTTTCTTAACAATGGAATATCTTTTTGAAATATAAAGTTTCTTATACCTTAAATTGATTAATGATAATTAGATAACAGCTTCCATTACCAAATCCTCAGAAAAATATTACTTCCTTAAGATTTAGAATCACAAATAACATCTTGTATTATCTTGATACATCAAATACTACATAAGTCTTCATTCCTTGAAGCTCTATTTAGTAGTTCCACTTTCGAACAGACAGATGTGCTTGCCTTCAATATAAACCGAGGCTATGAGAAATCTGTTTCCTGGTCTATTAATTTCGAGGTAATGAAATTTTGCACCAAAATCATAGCCAAGAAAAGTAGCTGTAAACGAAGAATTTGATCCACCATATAAAGAACCCCATAATAAAGGGGTGTTTGTTTCTAGAAAATCATGCTAAAAATTGGAAAGCAAAAAAATAAATGAAGATGAGTCATAGCATTGGGCTTACTGTGAAATTCCTTCATAGACGGATCCAAATGATCCACGTCCTAGGAGATCTCCCTTGTCCCATCCTGTAATGAAGCGTGTGAATCTCCCATTCGGTGAGATGATTGACATACGCTCTGTCGTGCAGCTGGAAGAATCGTCATCATTTGAAGTATTGGTGAAAGAACTGGACTGAGATAGTAAGCTACTCACTCCAAATATCCTCCTATTACTGTTCTCCTCATCCTTCATATATTCTTCATCTCCATTGACAACCTCAGATCTACAAATCCCATGACCCGCGATTCCTGATTCCCTATGATCTTCAGGGCCAAAGGCCCTAAAAATATCCCAAGTAGAGCATGCATCATCAACAATTGGCAGTGACATGACCGGTGGAGGAGCGAGAAGAGGCGGCCTTAAACCCCTGATCCCTCTTCCACCACCACCTCCAAGTAAACTTACAGGTTCATTTCCATTCGAAACAACTCCGTTCACTGTAACACCATCATCTAATCTAGTATCCATTCCAGACACATCACTAATCACTCTAGCAGCACAAACAACTCCACCTCTGTCATAATTTAACTCGACTGACTGAACTTGCTGCTGAATTACATCACTAGCTTTAGAACTTTCCGAATATCGACAAATATCCTCCTTAATTAACTTACTACCTAGATCAATCACCCTTCCAGAACCCGAACACTGACTACCTCCCCCTCCACAACAACTGCCGTTACTATTAACATCAATCACATGATTATCCAAAGAGGAGCGCACAATCATAGCATCCCATTCATCCGTAGGGATAGCGAAATCATCAGGACCAGAAAATCCCAACTTTTCAAAAAATTCAATAAACTCACCATTTTTTCCTTCGATTCGAAAGCTCTTATCCCCGCTGAACTCAAGCATAGAAGGTTCGTAGTCGATATTCTTCCTAGCGTTCAGCCGCTGTAGCTTCGGCTTCGGCTTGACAGAGGATTCGGCGCGTTTATGCTTAGAATCGACGCGCTTCTTGTGAGCAAAGAATCCTGGCAATCGATGCATTGCCGGATTCAGCTCGATCCATGTATTAGTATTATAGCAGCGGCGGAAATCGGAGAAAATTGCAGAAATTGGGTGTAGGGTTTTTGCCGGGAAGATTGGATAGAGGAAAAGGGGAAAGGGGAAGGAAAAAGAGAGAAATGAGTGGTAAACGCCGTCCGTCAAATGTAGGACCGAACGAGACACGAAACGCGGTGCTTATGGTGGAGTGCGGAGTGATTGAGCTACACTTTTTTATACTAATTTAATTTTTTTTAAATTTGACACTGGATTTCATAAATTTCACGTGTCATGATTGGGTAATGTGAATAAACTATTCCCATTAATTGGTTTGGTACAATGAACTAATCCCATTAGTACTCCTAATTTGTTTATTTTTTTAATTAAACTGAAATAATCTCGATCATCCCGCTACAACTCATGTAGCTTTCTTTAATTTAATTAAATGATGAAATGTCATGTCTTTTCTTTTGTCGTGGGGAAGAGAAGATGGAAATCAAAAAATCAAACAAACAAAATTTAACTTGATTTAGTAGTATTTAACTAAAATAAGGTCAAATGTAAAATTGAAAAATATTTTACAAAAGAAAAAAGAAAGGGAGAACAAAACGAAGTGTTAATTGAATTTATAGTAAGGTCAAAGTGATCATCCTGGCCTGACCGCCTCTGGCTGATGAAATGCCACAACAGCAGATAGGTAAGTGGTGACAAATTTTTTTTTAATAAATAAAAATATCGTAATGCAATTAAAATATCATCGTGAAGGAAAAGTATAGGGATGGTCGATGGAGCGGTTTGTTAGTACTTAATATCATAATTATTATTATTATATAAGCAGTCAGAATATGCTACTGTATGTAAGAAATTTTAATATTATAATATTAAAATAAATATCTTTATTTTGTATTGTATGATTGAATTTCAAATGCTAGCGGACTTGTATGACCCGCAGCCTATGCCAGGTTTGCGAGAAATATGGAGCTTTTTATTTTTGCTTTCTATCTCCCAAAGGCTTCAATTATCTCACAAGAATTTTCAAGGAAAGAAAATATATCTTCTCTCCCACCCCCAAAAATAAAATAAAAAACACCCTCCTGCTTTTCATGTTACATGTTAAAAATATTTAATTAAAGAGACAATTTATAAATAATATATGCAGAGATTATAAAAAATACATGCAAGTATAATATAACTGTCACGACCCAGACCGTCGTGATTGGCACCCACACAAATTCTCCGGTGGGAGAACCATTACTATAACCCAAACAAATAAATTTTATGAAAATCAAGGCATTTAAAGATACGGAAGTAGGTTAAAATGATAATAAAAATGGAGTCCCCATAAACTCCAAAGGTTTAAACAATTAACTAACCAAACTAATGCGGAAATTCAACCCCTAGAACCTGAAAGTCATTGTACCAAAACTCTACTAACGACAAGTCTAAGAACAAGGGGTACAACCCCGAAACTAAACAACACTTTAAATAAATAGTTTGAGTCCGAAAAGAGTGGACTTAAACAAGAAAGATCCATGGCAGCCTGAAAGAACTGACTCACCCTTGAATCTGGGCACGCTCAATAGTCACCTAGCTGGGGTCTATCAATAGCCGTCTGAAGATACTCTGTACTCAACAAAGAACAAGCAAGTGCAGTATTAGTACACAACTACAATGTACTAGTAGGATCACGTTGTTACCCAATAAGTGAAACACATGCAAGTAACAACAACATTATAAACAGGCATATACCGAACATATACAATATTAGTCATCTTTTCAGGATCAATGTAGCATTCCACGTTCTCAATAATACACATTGGTTATCATTTTAGAGCAACAACAATCTTTCAACCTCAATCACCATTAGATATGAACGTAATCAACACAAGTAGATACACAACACAATTCAATGGTCCTCTCATGGAATCCAAACCCAAACTGTTAGTGTACCAGTTTGTGGTACCCGGTCCAATATTTATGTCGGAACGTGGCAATTGATCCCATATTTATGCCGGAACGTGGGAATCGATCCCATATTTATGTCAAAATATGGCAACCGATCCAAGTTAGTGTGTCGGAACGCAGCACCTGATCCATTCAACAAACCACAATCACAATCACAATGTATATTCTCACAATCATACAACAAGAGGTGATTCATGGCATACAATTATTCAATTATCCTCATTCACGATTAGGGTGATCAATAATGCAGCATTCACATATGCATTATAATGAGCAATTACAAACATATATCACACCAGCATGAAATCACAACCATCACCTACCTCGAATCCAAGCTTGAATCCCCTAAGGCACTTGAATCTTCCCTTTCCGAATTATTCCCGCTTGTTCGTGGTCTAAAAACACACAATTAACGCAAGGATAAATAAACGGGGCCTAATTACCCGGATCATAATCAATAATATCAACCTTAGGTCAAACCTTGATCCCCAGACCCAGATTAGGGCTTTTTCCACCATTAACTTCAAATCAAAACCTTTCCCCAATGATAATTACCCAAGAAACTACATTCTACGGATCGAAAAACGGATTCGGGAAGTTAAAACCTTACCTTTAGCCTCAAGAATGGTGAAAACGGTCAAGAACTCGTCTGGGGTCGTTCCTTAGCTCTCAAAGTCGAAAAGTGCAGAATAAAGATGTTTTGGGGTTTATTTACGACTTTAAGTCGCGTCGGATCCGCCACAACGGTCCTCACCCCGCTACAGCGGCTTGCACGGAACCAGTGAGCTATTTTAATAATTCCAAGACCCTGATTTCACAACACACCTTTAACCAACGATGCTCAGAAAATACCGTTCACTCTAAGATCGATTTCGAGAGTTCTACTCACCCAAATTCAATTATGTAAGGTCGTATAGATTCCTTAACGACTTATCTAACCACTCATGTAATCAAAATCATAAATAAGTCACCTGATTGTTACCAGATTTCCCTACACCTTAACGACTCTGATTTCATCCAAATCTGGACTAGGTTGGGAAATCCAAAGTTACTACTCAAAAGTTTTCTGGCCCCAATTCTTTCTCCATTGGCTTTTCTATAACGACAGGAACGGGTCGTTACAATAACATAAATATTGACTATATCGGTTTGATATTGCTCCTAAAAATGGTTTGTTTTTAGAAGCACTTTTTTAAAATGATTTTTTAGAAAAGTGCTTTCGAAAAAGAAAAAAATAATAATTTGTGTTTGGCTAATTCATTTGAAAAGTGCTTTTAATAAGCAAATTGCCTTTGACAAATCCTTTTTAAAAAAATGCTTTGAAAGTTAAATTACGAAAAGGACAACTATTAATGTATTTTTAATATTAAGATTATTTTATAAAGAAGAACTATTTTAAATATATATTATAAAAAAAGTTAATTAAACTTTTATTTTTATTAAATAAAAATGTACATATTTAAATTTTCAATCAATATTATACCTTTTTTGGGAGGGTTGAAATCCTTAATTGTTATTTTTTTCTCTAACCTTACAAAAATATTGTTATTATCTTTTTTCTAATTTTGTAATATTATACGTAAAATAATATGCAAAGTGTAAAATTTCAATCAAGACTTGATCTTGATTCGGGGATTCAAGACCCGATCCTAACCTAAGACCCCCGAGACTCGAGACACCTTGACCCGAGAACATGAGACCAAGGACGACCTGACCCCAACCTAAGAGTCGACCCTGATTCGAGACTCAATCTCAATTCGGGATTTGAGACTCGAGTCCTAACCTTGATTCGAGCCTCTATCCTATTAAGTACGACGAAAATATTTGGGTGAAACCGATGATTTAGCGACGATGAAAAGTGAGTTGAATTTCACAATTACATTAGACTAAGCTAACAATTATTTTAAAATAGATTACGCTTGAATGAGTAAACATTTAATTCAATTTTAAATTATCTTGAGTCAAATCCATAATTGCGTGGATATTTATTTTTAAGCTCATTGACAATCAACTATTCAACCCTACCTACCTGACAAGACCAATAGCAACCATGTACTTCACTACACCTAGTTTCCCATTTTCAACTTTGTTCTTGTGCCTAAGGCCTAACTATCATTGTCCATTTAATTTTCTAGAATATAATTGAAGTAACAAATGGGAGACGGCTTTTTATTTGTACTCTAACTTAAGGAATATGTAGGATATCATTTTAAAGGGAGAGACGTATACATAATTCCCTTTTTTATTTATTTCATATAAAATATTTTTTTTGGATAAGAATAAATTATAAAATAAATTAAATACAAAAATGATATGGAAGATTTTCATAAATATTGCATAGAGTACATATCTTGATTCAACCATCAAGGCTTAATATTATTTATTGTATGTATAAAATAATAAGCCGACATATGCTTAATAATTAGTATAGATTATAAAATATTATATAATACAAGTCATAGTCAAATGATGTAAAGAAAATTTAGATACACCATGAATAATCAAAGCGTAATTGGGTCAAAAGACAAGTGACAAAACTAGGCTAAAGCATGCATTGAAAACACTAACTAGATCGAGGTAAACATAATTCCGTACATTACCAAATATTTAATGTTTTTTCGAGTTATTTTATTTATACATTTTTAAAAGAAAATATTAATAAATGTTAATGTAAAATTATTAGAATCCATTTTGAATAAGAACGATGAGTAAAAAGAACGTAATGGAGTATGTCTAATAAGCTAACTAGCTATTTTGAAATGTCATGCCATATTTCATTATAAATATAAAAAATAAAGTAAAATTTATATTTTAGTTGACTTTAGCAATATTGAATGACTTTATGTGAAAAAGACACAAAAAATCACTTCTTGTATATTTTCTCTATTTTAATTTGTTTGATTGATTTTATTTTTGAACAAAATTTTATAAAGGCCTTTGAACCTTGCTCTAATCAGCATGTTGATCAGCTCAGGTGTTAATTGTGAAAAATGAATAAATTACTAATATAACTTAAAGATAAGAAAAAGAAAACAATGACTAAAGGATAAGAAGAGAACAATGCAATGTCATATTTTATTTTTTACTTAAAATTTGTTAGGAAGTTTCCTTTTTTAATTGTTATTATTGTCAAGACGTGAAACCATGACTTTATATGTCACCTGTCGGGTTCGTGGACC
>JAJOOF010006380.1:0-14962 GCA_029582545.1 Solanum lignicaule
ATACAAGCCTTAGCATTCATTCATCGCATAGATCATAAAAATCACTAAGAATTTAAAACTTTTATTCAATAAAACCATAAGACTTCAAGAGTCATCAACATTTGAAAACATCAATACGCAAGCGGAACTACTAAGTCTCTTTAGACAATCTTAGACAAGAACTTAAAACGTACTAAGGGACATGGCCCTTTACAAATGAAATGAAACTTAAGTGTCTATTACAATGACTAAGAAACTTCTAAACATGGTCCTCGAATCTTGAGGACATACCAAAGACTTGGAAGAGTGAAGCAATCCAAGCAACTCCAAAGCACAACCTCCACCTAGTTATCACGACCTACACTTGTAGTAAAATAGAAGAAAGGGGTTAGTACAACACACGTACTAAGTATGAGGATATGCAAAACATGCTAAAAAAGGACATTTGTTCGGAAGTTATGCTTTCATGCCATTTTAATAAAATCTCATGAACATCAACATAATAGGCACCTTACAAGTCACAACCAACACTACAAAGTCATATGCTTCACAATACCTCATAAACATACATAACCCATTTACCTTTACCTTCTTGCCTTGGACCTCCACCTTAAGTAACCCTTAAGCAACACCTTTGTGCAATGTATGGGCAATGTCCCATACCATCACCCACACTAAGGTACCACCTTAAGGTCACACAAAGTGCACTTACCATGCATACCTCAACCTTCACCAATTAATCACATAAGACATATAAGCACATAAGCCAACAAGTCACTTCATAAAACTAGAACACTCATCAAATGTCATCCCACGACTCACCTAAGTAAGACATGGTGAGGTAGCCCATACTACCTCTCCATACCACACCCAAGTGATCCTTAAGGCTACACAAGACAAGCTCCATTCACACCTCAACATAAATCATTCTTTCAACTTAATGCATTTAGAAAACTTCATTCACTAATGACATAAGATCATCACGTACATTCAATTCAACATAAGCACTTACATTCACATTATCATGCTCAAAGACCAACACTTTCATTAATTAGCCCAAAAAGACTCATTCATTCATTATCATTACTAAGACACGCCAAGATCTCCCTTAAATGTCTACTTGTGCAATGTCTAGATGATGTCCCATTCCACCACCTATCCTAAGTAGTACACCCTTAAGAGACCCTAGTTCATTCATTCATTAATGTGGGGAAGGAGCCTTAACCGACATAGACTATGGAGCTTGACATGGAATCCCCGTATTACCCTTACCGGTTGAGGGATCCCTACTTGCCTAAGGTAGGGTCATTCTTTTAGCCTTTACGTGGTAGAGACCACTAGCTAGTCCTATGTGAGCACATAGTTAAGGGATAGAAGGATTGCTTCTAGGTACTCTCATCTCAACTCACGAAGGAGCACCCATCTTAAGGGTTGCTACTAAATACTCACATCTCAACTAACGAAGAAGTATCCACCCATCTTCATATCCTCTCGGTGCTAGACATTACTCCCCCACGGAGTTTGGACATTCATTTCATTCATTCCATTCATTCTTTTAGGGATAATGATTGCTACTAAGTACTCTCATCTCAATTCACGAAGGAGTACCCATCCTAGCCCAACATTCATTCATTTAGGGATAAGGATTACTACTAAGTATTCTCATCTCAACTCACGAAGGAATACCCATCCTAACCCTCATTCATTCATTAAGGAAGCTCTTGGATTCAAAGATGAGAAAACCTTTCATCTAGGAACCCCATTCATTTAAGGAGTACTTTATGAGACTATCCTTACAATAGACCCAACTTTCATTCATTAGCATTAACTCCCATTCTTTTCATTCATTCTCACATTCTTTCATTTATTCTTCACTAGGTGTGAGAGTAGGTAAACATAGTCTATTCTAACCTCTCTTTCATTATAAGTCATTCGAAGAAGACAACAACCAAGCATAACACATAAAGTCTCTACACAAGGTCACATTTCATGCTCTTAAACCATACACAAATTCACATCATATCACATTACCTTCACATAATCAACATTACTCAAAACAACAATCATCCAACTTTGCCTACAACGCCATGATCACAACATGCTTATAAAGTAAATACCTCTCCACTTTCAAAGGGATCAAACCTCACAATTCCAACATCTACTACATATATATATATATATATATATATATATATAAAATACTAGAATCAATAATCTATTCACAACTTCATCATCATCATAAGCCTTAGGTCGCAATTGCCCATTCAAGGCCAACATCCAATATAACACAATAGACCATCAATTCCTCATAATTCAATATAGAACTATACATAAATCAATAGCCCATAACAATCTACACATTAATATCACATTATTAGCTCAGAATCAATAGACCCACTTTAGACCCAAAATTTAGGATTTCATGATATGCAAGGGTTCATGGAGTTTTTTATCTTAAAACCATCAATATTAACATAAATCATCATTTGAAATACTTTCATGCAAGAACCCGAGCTTAGAATTGAAATTGGGGTTTTTAGTGTTTTTGAAAAACATTGAAATCACTTTGATTTGGCTATTTGATTGAAAGGAGAATCAAAGATAAAATTCTCATACCTTTATGATTAATTTCGTAGGAATTTGAAGGAGAAATCAGTAGGAACCCATCCCCTAGCTTGAAGCTTCATCAATGTCTTCCATGGAATTCTAGAGAGAGAATTTATTTGAGAGGGAAGGTTCAATTTGGATAATGAGGTCTAATTCTAGGTTTTTGGGGTTTTAACCACTCTAACTGTCCTAAAATAGGTAGAATAACCGTTTATAATAATTACACAAAGTACCCAAACTACCCCTCACTTAGTTGGACCTTTTAAACAAGTCAAACTTGAATTTTACTTTCGCAGATTTCTTCGGGAAACAAGTCTGCGATGCGGAGGTGTTCCCACAAGTTTCTGGAAATTAAATTTCGAGACAGAAGAGTCCGCGACATGTACCAAACTTTTGGCCCTTGGTGGAGCTAGTCCGCGATGCGGACATGCTCCCTCCATGCACACTTTGCAAGCTGCTTTGGCAGCTTGTTTTGCCAAGGGTTGGGGTCCTCCTTGGGGACCCTTAGGGTGGTCCCGGGGAGTCGTACCCGAACGTTTTGACCCTAAAAACATTTATTAAGACACTAGGGTCACCTCCACTGATTTTAGACTCCAAATAACACATAAAAACATGTATAACATACTAGAACACAGCAACACGTAAAAGACTAGTTTTCGAACGTCTTGGTCGTCCCTTGACGTTTGACTTCCAACCTCTTTAAAACTGACTAAAAAGGCTATTCTTCATTATTTTAACAAGCTATTAATGCATAAAACCCATGTGAGGCTCTACTTTATCCTACTTCATTTTGAGGGGTGTTACAGGTATCCTCCGGTAAGGTCAACACTAGAGCGGAAGTAAGTCTATCTTTCAATTCTTCGAAGCTTTTCTCACAAGCCTCCAACCACACAAATTTATCTTTATTTTGAGTTAAAGCCGTCAATGGAAAAGCAATGGAGGAAAAACCCTCAACAAACCTCCTATAATAGTTGGCTAAACCCAAAAAGCTTCTAACATCGGTAGGAGGTAGAGGTCTAGGCCAACTCTTGACTGCATCCGTCTTCTTAGGATCAACCTCAATACCCATACCCGACACAATGTGACCAAGGAAAGCAACCGATCTTAGCCAAAACTCACAATTACTAAAATTAGTATATAATTGGTGGTCCTTAAGGACTTGCAATACAATCCTCAAATTCTTCATATGATCATCCTCACTCTTTGAATAGATTAAAATATCATCAATAAAAATGATCACAAACGAATCAATATATTGCCTAAACACCTTATTCATTAGGTCCATGAATGCGACCGAGGCATTTGTTAACCTAAAAGACATAACCACAAATTCGTAGTGACCGTACCGGGTCCTAAAGACCGTCTTAGGAATGTCACATCCTCTTACCCTTAGTTGATGGTAACCCGAACGAAGATCTATCTTGGAGAAAAAGTTAGCCCCTTGGAGTTGATCAAACAAATCGTCAATCCTAGGAAGTGGATACTTATTCTTTATAGTGACCTTATTCAATTGGTGGTAATCAATACACATCCTAAGGGAGCCATGTTTCTTCTTTACGAACAATACCAGAGCACCCCATGGAGATATGCTTGGTTGAATAAAACCCTTTTCTAACAAGTCCTTGAGTTGTTCCTTCAATTCCTTTAATTCGGTCGGAGCCATCTTGTAAGGGGGAATAAATATGGGTTGTGTATCCGACAAAAGATCAATGCCAAAATCTATTTCCCATTCGGGATAAATACCGGGCAAGTCATCGGGGAAGACCTTCAGATACTCACTCCCTACGGGGACCGACTCCAAAGAATGTCCATAGACCTAACAATGCGATACATGTACCCCTTTGAGATCATTTTTCTAGCTTTTAGACATGACACAAAACGACCTCTAGGGATAGAATTTTCCCCCTTCCATTCTAAAGTAGGTTCATTTGGAAATTGAAACTTAACTACCCGGGTTCTACAATTAATGGACGCAAAATAAGCATGCAACCAATCCATCCCTAAGATGACATCAAAGAAATCAACCAAAGTGACTTTGTGAGACAATGAAATGGGACAACCCCTATAAACTCTTTTAGCTACAACCGAGTCACCCACCAGGGTAGACACCAAAAACGGTTCTTCTAACACATCGGGGAGCATTTCTAATTTCATAGCCACAAAAGGTGTAACAAAAGACAATGTGGCATCGGGGTCTAACAGTGCATAAACATTAATGGAAAATACTTGCAACATACCCGTCACCACATCCGGGGAGCTCTCTTGGTCACCTCGGGATTGAAGAGCATAGAAGCAGTTCTTCTTGGGAGCATCAGAATTTGAGCCACTTGGAGGGACTTGCTTGCCCTCTCTCCCTTGAACCTTTAGCATAGGACAATCTCTCTTCATATGACCGCTCTTCCCACAACTAAAGCAACCATCCGTGCTAACTAGGCATCATTTTTCTTGCCACAGTTTGCACAACTAGGTCTTTCAACATAAGAGCCACCACTATTACCTCCTTCTGGCTTCGGGTTAGACACCTTATATTTGTTAACCCTTGGAGTGCTAGAGGAACCTTGGTTGGAAAACCTCTTCTTGAACCTTGGTTTACCTTGAAACTCAAAGTTACCCTTGGAAAAATTCACATCATCGGTCCTTGCTTGAGATTTTGTTCCTCTATTTGTTCGGCATGAACCATTAGATGTGAAATATTCATACTTTTCGTTGACCACCAAGTCGGATATCCCCATAACAAATTTGTTCATCTTAGCCCTAGAGTCCACCACTAAGGTTGGAGCATGCTTAGACAATTGGGTGAACTTAAGGCTATATTCCTTCACACTCAGACCTCCTTGGTGAAGGTTGATGAATTCTTGCATCTTTCTTTCCCTCAATTCTAGGGGGAAAAACCTATCAAGGAAGGCCAACTTGAACAATCCCCAATCAACCAGGTCCGCTCTCACGGGTCTCTATTCCCTCCATTGCTCCTACCATACTTTAGCTACGTCTTTCAATTAGTAGGCGGTTAGTTTCGCCTTCTCTTGAGACGACACCCCTATGGCATCAACCACTTTGAACACTTCTTCAATAAACCCTTATGGGTCTTCATCCACTTTAGAGCCATAGAATGTAGGGGGATTCATTCTTGTGAAATCCCTAATTCTTGAAGCGGTTGTACTTGCATTGTGGTTCACACGAGCTCTAGCATCCCTAGTGACTTGAGTCATTAAAACATGGGTCAAAGTTTGGAGAGCCGATCTTATCTCCACATTGGTCATGGCCCCTTCATCATTAGGAGCTTGAGGAACTTGAGGCCCTTGAGGACCATGGGGACCTTGGGGAGGAACTCCCTCACCATTAGCAGTCTCCTCTTCCACTCTTCTTGCGGCTGCTCTTTTTGTAGTCATATTCCTATATGCACAAGAAAGGGGTTAGGAATAGGACTTCATAGAGTTAAAACTCTAAGGCATGACTAAAGAGTAGTGAAAGAAGTGAAAAGTTCCTAAACATCTTATAACATCTCAGTCATAAGTGTGGCGCGCTTCACATTCATGAACAAGAATCTATTAGATGTAGTTCATGAGACATCAACCTAAGTATTATCCAAAAATCTTATGCTCTGATACCAAGTTTGTCACGACCCGGAGTTACCCTCTAGAAGCAACGTAGCGTACTTGACCCTGAAGGGGTCACATACAAGCCCTTAGCATAATCATAACATAAAGATATAGAATAATGCATGAAATTTAAAACTTCTTACAATAGAAGTCAATTTCTTCTTCATAGATGAAAAATACGAATCTATATTTGTCTCAATCACCATCTAGTACATAAAGAGTACAAATAGGGTCAAAAGCCCTTTACATCAATAAAGTCTCAAAACTGGAAAGTACATAAAAGCTAGAAAATGGAAATATCTTGTCCTTGAACTTGAGGACTCACCAAGCCTAGGGAATAGTCAACCCAAGCTTCACTTGAAGAAACTAATACATCTTAACGGCTGGAACCTACACTCATATAGTGTAGAAAATATGGGTTAGCACAAATAATGTACTAAGTATGGAAGCCATGCACAAAATCCTTAAAACATGCATAAAAGGGACATTTAGTTGAAAACATGCCTTTATCAAGTTTGAAAACCATAATGCACATTTAAGAAGCAACATAAGTCAAACCAACATATAAACAACCCAAAGCCATACTAGTGCAATGCAAAGGTAAGATCCCATAACCCTATCAAATGCCAAGTATCACATTTAGGCAACCCACAACATACATATCTTACTTTACTTTATTCGTATCCAACATACATAAGTAAGGAGTCATTCATGTTCACAACTTGTAACAAGTGAAGTCAACCTTAACATTCATACATACCTTTCATACATAATTCAGAAGTCTTCATAACATAAGAGAACCTCACCATAACCCCTCTTAATGTCTACTTGTGCAATGCATAAGTGAAGTGCCATACCCCCACTCATGCTAAGTATTGCCCCTTAAGGAGTCATAGTTAAAGTCCATGTTCTTACCATCATTCATATTCGTATCATATAGGGAAAATAATATTAACCGACATAAACCATGTGAGCTACATGGAGTCCGGTGTTCTACCCCCACACCGGAAAGAGGTGTCCTACTTGTCTAAGGTAGAACTTTCATAATAGCTTTTAGGTGGATCCACTAGCTAAAGACCTATGTGGGCACATAGTTATGACATAAGAAGATTGCTACTAGAAACCCTATCAAGCCCCGAGAGCACCTCCTAGACGTGACACGGCATACTCGACCCCGAACGTGTCTCATAAAGCCCCATAACATTCTTGAACATAAGAACATAGGAAAACAGAGAAGAATTTAAAACTTTCTTTACAATCGAACACATGTTCATTAAAAAGCAAGAGAAAGAATTTCTAGACTTTATATACTATGTCTCAAACCATCTAAATACTCTTTGAATACAACATTGGGACTTAGACCATACAAAAGCTTAACATAAACTAAAAGACACAAAAAAGAACATAATGTGTTTTGTCCTCAAAACTATAAGGACTCACCAAGTCTTCATCTTCAAACACCTTAGAAACCTATCCTTCAAGCATAGAACACAAATATCTCCAAACCCTACACTTTGGTAAAAATAGAGAAGAAATATGGGTTAGCACATTAGATATACTAAGTATGGACAACTTTTGCAGACCCCTACCCACAAAACCCCCACCTACGGGGCGTGGGTGGAACCACGGACCGTACTGGTCATTAGTGGTTTGGGTCAGAGAGGGGGAAAATAGGGGGAAAGATTGAGGAGACTAAGTCTCAACCCACGACTCCCCAACCACGGAGTGTAGGTCCACCCACGGCTCGTGGGTGCCCAATAGTGGTTCATGCTATTTTTAACAGCTTTTTGGACAGCCCCTTGGTCTGCCTCAAGGACCCTTGGGAGGTCCTTGGGGGGCCATGCCTTGACGTCTAGGCACTAGGACCTTAGTACTAAGTTAGGGAAGTTATTTTACGACTCTTATCTGGATGTTAACCCTTTTTAGGACACTAGACTACATGATAGGCTCTAGCTTAGGTCATTATATTTCTGGGGTGTTACACCTACTATAAGAAGCAAGGTCACAGTGTGGATAAGTGCTTCAGGATCCATGGGTTTCCTGTTGAATTTAAATTCACAAAACCTAGAAAATTTCAAGGAACATCGCAGGGAAGTACTTCTTTCAACTCAATTGTTTACAATCAAAGTGAATGATTTACTCAAAGAGACACCAATGCTTCAGAAGTCCAAACTCTCAGTAGGAGAAAACATAACACAAATATTACAAATGCTTCAACAGATGAAATCAAATCAAAATGAAAAAAGATTTGAAGGAGTGGCAAATCTCAGTCTTTCTGGTACGTCAAAGTTCTTCAATTCTTATGCCTGCTTTATTGAAATTGATAGAAATTCTTGCATATTAGATACTAGAGCAACTGAGCATATGAACTATAATAGGGAATTCCTTTCTAATGTTAAAGCTCTTCCTAAACCTATCATGGTAAGCTTGCTTAATTCCTATAGAGTCAAGGTTACTCATGAAGGAACAGTCACACTAATATCTAATATGATTCTGCACAACATTTTGTTTATACCTCCTTTCAGGTTTAATCTGATATTTTTTCATAAGTTTTGCCCTTATCTCTGGTACTCCCTATTATTTTTTGTTTCAGGGCCCTTTTCTGAAGAGCCCTCTGGAGATTGGTAAGGAGCAAGAGGAACTTTATATCCTTAAAACAAGACAATCAACAATAGTTCCCTCAAGCCAATTCAAGCAAGTTTAAGTTTTCAATTCAAGCAAGGAATCTAATTCTAGTCTAGCTTAATTTTTAAGAAATTTGTTCCAAATGCAGTTTTTAATTCCCGTTTCAGTTCTTCATATACAAATGTAACAGAAAAACTATGAAATATTATATTAGGACATATGCCTTTGAGCAATATGAAAAATATTTTTGTTATCTCTTTTCTAGTATCTTCTAAAAACTTGACTCCTTGTGTTGTTTGTCTCATGACGAGACAATCCAAACTCCCTTTCCCATTTATAACAATATCTATTAAATCAACTTCTGAGTTAATTCATGTGGATACATGGGGACCTATAAACATGCTGCTAATCATGGCTTTAATTATTTTCTCACAATAGATGATGATTTTAGAAGAGGAACTTGGACCTACATGCTAAGTTCTAAATCTAATGCCTTCACCATTTTGAAATCTTTCCTTACCATGGTAGAATGACAATTTAACAAGAAAGTAATGAAAATCAGGTCACACAATGCTTTTGAATTGGGAAGTGGGAAAACACATTCATAATTTTTTCAATCCTTAAGACTTATCCATCAAACATATTGTGTGTCCACCCCACAACAAAATGGAATTGTTGAGCGAAAACATAAACACCTATTAGAAACTTTTAGGGCTCTGTTGTATCAGTCTCACCTTCCTATTCGCTATTCGGGAGTCTGTCTTTTGACAGCAACGTATTTAATTAATAGATTTCCCTCCAAAGTCATAAATCTCAAAACACCATATGAGACAATTTTTAACACCAAACCATAATATTATATTATTATAAGTTTTGGTCGTTTATGTTTTGTTTCTACCCTTTCAAACAAAGGAATAAGTTTGATCCAATGGCGGTTCCTTGTGTGCTTTTAGGGTATCCACATGACAAAAATATCTACAAAGTTCTCATTCTTAAATCTCTACAGTGTTTCGTGTCACAGGATGTTGTCTTTCATGAGTCAGTTTTTCCTTTTTTTCTCCAACATTTCCTCTGTTCCTACCGATTCCTTCTTTGCTACTGCTAACCAACATACGTTGGCAGATCATTCTTTTGATGTCTTTGCATTAATTGCGGATTATCATGTCCGTTAAAATGATCCTATCATATAGTATGACCTTTTCCAACTATAGTTCATGATTCTTCCCCTCAATTAGAACCAACAACAGACCCTACTTCACTTGTTCACTTTATTACCTTTTCACAACCTACAATGGTTAATGTCATAAGGCAATCCAGTAGACAACACAAGACAAACCACAAGAATACATATGCAATGCTATATAATTGACTGATGTACACAATTCTTGTTTTCTTCCATCTGTCACACATGAGTCTTTTCCCTATAGTGGTCTGTCTTCTACCAGCCAAAATATGCTCAGCTCTTTATATAAAATTCAAGAACCTATTAGTTCTTTCGGTTGTTCATCATTCTAGGTGGCAGGCAGCTATGGAATTGGAAATTCAGGCTCTGGAATTAAACAAAAGTTGGGATGTAGTAGAACTACACCCCGATGTAAGTGGGTTTACAAGGTTAAGCAACACTCTGATGGCAGTATTGAGAGACTAAAATCTGAAATGGTGATACGAGGTGATATACAAAGAGAGTGAATTGATTTTAATGAAATTTTCTCTCCAGTGGTGAAAATGACTACCATCAGATGCATTTTGATATAACAGTAAATAAGGGTTGGGGCCTTATCAATTGGATGTGAATAATGCTTTCTTACATGGAGACTTAGATGAGGAAGTCTACATGAAATTTCCAGCAGGAATCACTCCTTCTTCGCCTAAATACGCCTGTAAGTTGAATAGGTCGCTCTATGGACTTTGTCAAGCATCGAGACAGTGGTATGCTAGATACACATATGCCTTAAACTTTAAAGGATTCAGGCATTCACTAAATGATTATTCACTTTTTGTAAAGAAATCAGACACTTCCATTTTGATTGTGAATATATATGTTGATGATATCTTTTTTACAGGGAATGATCAGGAACACCTGCATGCTTTGAAGATCTTCCTTGATCAAGAATTCAAAATAAAAGATTTGGGGAACTTACACTTTTTCCTTGGAATGGATGTACTTCGTGAATCATATGGTTTGATGCTTTGCCAGAGAAAATTCACCCTCGACTTTCTCGTGGAGTTTGATATTCTCACTACAAGAAAAGTGTGAATTACATAGGAATTTTCATGCGGATTATGTATGAAAATTCACAGAAAAATAAGTTTCTTGTGGATTTACCTATAAAAAAAAATCTAAAGGTAAAATTTATTTCATGTATCAGGACACTTCTTCCAATTCTAAGTATCAACGATCGTTAGTCAGTACAATAACCCAACTAAGTGAGTTGGGGTCGAATCCCACAGGGAGTGGTACGTATTTGAGAATAAATAGAAAAGCATGAATACGTTCAAGTCAATCATAGGTAAAAACATTTACGAATAAAAGCATGGTTCAAGTTTGGGGTGACACAAGTGTCAAATAACAGGGGGGTTTTGATTGCAATTATCAACTACAATAGCAAATAACATGAAAGTAACATGTATAGAGATGGTTTCTTGGGATGTGATTGGATTAAGGGCTAAGGTAGACAAATGGGTGAGTGCAACTAATTGTAAATAGTTGTATATCAGTGAATAAGCTGGACTTTAGTGGGGATAAACTTTCTCTCGAACAATTTACTCCGAATCAAATTGGTTTCTCTCGAACACCAATAAACGGAAATTAAGAACAACCTATGCTTTAGTCCATTCACTCTCTCGAGCTGAATGTGTGGAAAAGGGTTTAGGATTCACTCTTTCGAGTTGAACCCATGACAACCCAATACACACAGACCATCAAATTAGTAATCTTGGTTTAAAAACCTCTCTCTCTCGAGCAAGCCAAAAACACGAAGGTAGAGTTGCATTTGCAACTACAACCCTTTAGATTAAACCACAATTACTGAATGAAATCACTTTTAAACAACATTTAAACTATCAATTAATAATACTCAACAGCTAAATCAACATAATCACACCCACGAATTAACGTTTTAGCTAGACATCATAAAAAGATAAAAATCGTTACCAAATTGTGTTTCCATCAACTGGGTAAGATTAATTTCATCTTTACAAAGGTCAAGGTTGAAGAATCTCAAAGACCCACTTCCAATTTCTCAAAAAAAAAATCTTCAAATCTTCAAAGCTAAGGAAAATATTGTCTCCATACTCTTAGTTCTAAGCTCTCTACTTCAAAACTGATATTTATGATTCTATAATGAAAACTCGCTTTTTAAACTAAAAATTTAAAAATGTATTTATAGTCGCCAAAAATGTGCTGCGAATGACCATTCGGCGCAATAAGTTGGGATCACCGATCCACTTGGCGATCCTCCCTTTGGTCAATACCATCCCCTTTTTGCTTTGGCCTTCAGCAACTTCATGTTCTGTAACTTTGGGCGATATAGCACTGCATCGCGGAACCTTTCGGCGACTCGCCGACTGCTCCTTTCTATTGCTGACTTGATTTTCTCCTTCAGGGTTGGCACACTGGAACTTTAGGCGAGATCATTGCCATTCGGTGACTCGCCCAATGGGTTAGGCGACCCTCAGGCCTTCTTTTCTTCGTTCTTTCAACTGTCTTGTTCCTTTTTGCTCATAAGTGCCCATGCTTTGTTCCTCAATTCAAATACCTGAAAATCAAGGGTTTACATAAGTTATTGGCACAACATATGCATTTGAGGACACCAAATTTATTAAAATAAAGCCCTAAATGAGTCCAAATCGTGGACTCATCAACAATCTCCGTAGGTAATTCTTTCCTGCGAATTTCAAAATCCCTGTGAACACCTAATTTTTTACCAAAACATCAAGATTTTACACCAACTTTAATACTTAAATATTGTTATTTTAGTAGGGTTATATTTAAAATAAATGAAAAAATAAATCTGAAAATTACAACAAATTATAAGCTCACTTTATGTTTAAAGTTTAATAAAGAAAGCTTGTGAGTTTAATGAATTTGTTTTAATCCTTTAACTTTTAACTAGTCTAAAATAATAATAATAATCGTATATCTTATGAAAAGTAGAAAAAAGGAAAAGAAAAAGATAAAAAAGAAGAGTACTAACAATAGTAAATTACCTTACCTTTATCCTAATTACCCCCAACTTCCTTAACTTATTTGCTAAAAATCCTCCTCCCATTTAGTTTATTTTATTTTTTATTCTATTTTATTTTTGTTTTTTTCCTCTTGCACGATCTTTTTTCATTTTTTTTTACACTTTTTTTTTAATTTTATTATTATTATTTTTTTTTTCTTTTCTCTTCATTCTTTCTTTCTTTTTTTTAATTATTTTTTATTATTTGTTTGTTAAATATTATATTACTATTTTTCTTCCTTTATCTCAACCCTAAAATTCTCAAATAAATTTTAAATTAAATCCTATTCCCACTCCATCACGTTCCTTTTAATTAGCACCAGACTCACACCCAAAACTATTATAAAAACACACGCTCAGTAAAGAAAAAAAACACACATATACACAGAAACACAGAAGAAACGAGAGAAAAAAAAAGAACACAGAGAAAAGATAACAAAAGTGAGTTTTTATTTTGAGAATTAAGTCAGCGTTCGAGGTTTCACTCAAGGTTTCGAGTTCGTGGCTCTTTAAAGTTAATATTAGCTATTAACTTTGGAAATAAGTAGATCGTAGCAGTTGTTTTTGTAGTATCGATTTTCGCAGCGAGGTAATTCTAAATTCTTGCATGATTTGAATAGAATACTTGTACGAAAACTCGATTCCAATAATATGAAGTTCTTTGAATCGCATGTTGTTATTATGTAATATCAATCTGTGATGCATGTTGTGATTATTTTTGAGAATTTACGAATGCTTAGGAAAACGAAACCGAAGACGTTTCTTGCTAAAAAATAATATAAAAATAAAAATAAAAGATGTATCATACATTTTTTTTATGATTGTCTTATGCTCTTTAGATGCAATTAATATTGAAATTGGTTTTGTGATAATTAATTTTGAATAGTTAATGTTTCTTGGAGCTTAGTTTTTACTTAAGAAAATTTTGTTGAAAATTATTTGTAGACTTATTAGATTATGATATAAACTGGAGTTTAATTGATTAGTGATTTAGAAAACCTATGTGGAATGTGTTTTAGTCTTATTTTTAATATATTATTTTGATAAAAAATAGTTCGCCTTTAGAATAAGTGTTAAGATGATTATCGCTTTAATTCTAATTATTAAGGTATATAATTAAGAGGATATATGAATATTATTTAGAGATTTATGGTAAAAAATAAATAATGAATAATTAGGAAAACTAATTTTAAAAAAAAAGGCGAGAAAGCATAAGAAAAGAAATAATAATAATAATAATAATAATAATAATAATAATAATAAAGAATAAACGTGAACAGAAAAGAATAATAAAAAATGATTAAAAAAGAAGAGAAAATAAGGCGTAACAGAAAAAAAAAATTAAACCAAAAAGTAAGAAGAAAAAAAAAAGAAACAGAATGTTAAAAAACATATAAAAGAAAAAATAAAAATAAAACAAATAAGGAAAAGATAAGAAGAAGGAAACAGAATGTAAAAACGAGAAATGATAAAAAAAAAAAATAATACAAAGAGACAGAATGAAAAAAAAAATTAATAAAAATATAAATTAATAAAACCAAAACTTAAAAAAAGGGAAAAAAAGTAAGAAAAAAAAGAAGAGAAATTAAAAATTAAGAAGGAAAACTCTTTCTAAAAATAGTCCTAATCTATTTAGAATTTCTTGCTAAAACTAATTCCAAATCACATAAAATTTTATTTCTATTTTAAATCTAACAAAAAAAAATACAATCCTAAAATACTCAAACTCAAAAAATCTCAATCCTACACAAATTGTAATTCCTAGCAATTAGATACCTACATATTTTCTATGCACAATAAAAATAAATAAATACAAATACATGAAAAAGAAAAGGAGAAGAAAAGAAATTACAAGACATTTCAAGATTTGTAAATATCCATCTATTAACTTTACTTTATTATGTTTGAATAAATTTATGTGATATA
>JAJOOF010006383.1:0-15691 GCA_029582545.1 Solanum lignicaule
TTGACCAACATTTTGACCAAAAAGCGACAGACTAAGAGACATTGTCCGTCGCTTTCTTAAAATATTTGACCAGATATTTTGACCAAGAAGCGACGGACGTAAAGATGTTGTCCGTCGCTAATTTAAAAAACAATTAAACAATTAAAATTAATAAAAAGCGACGGACGCCGTGACTTTTTTTAAATTAATAAATAATTATTTTTAATAAAAAGCGACAGACTGCGTCACTATCTATATAAAATAATTAATTAGCAAAAATCCGCGAAAAAAAGCGACGGACTAAGCGATGCCGTCCGTCACTTTTTAAAAATATTTTAATTAAAAAGTGACGGACTAAGAGACGCTGTCCGTCGCTTTTTAAAAATGTTTGACTAGATATTTTGACCAAAAAGCGACGGACTAGAGATGCCGTCCGTCGCTTTTTTTAAAAACTAATTAATAAAATAAAATAAATTAAAACGACGGACAGCGTGGTTATTGTTTAATTTATAAATAATTATTTTTAATAAAAAGCAACGGACTAAGAGATGCAGTCCGTCGCTTTTTGTAAAATAATTTTAAAAATAAATATTTTAATTAAAAAGCGACGGACGGCATCTCTTAGTCTGTCACTTTTTTGGAGCGACGCTGTCCGTCGCTTTTTCTTCCGTCGTTTTTTAGCAGTTTTTTAGTAGTGATTCTTGTAACATTTTATTTCCATAACCTCCCCATTATATTCATGTTAATGTCATGTTTATGACTAACCTTTTGTATGCCTCTATGTTACACTATAAATAGAAGCATAAGGGTTCATATTGTCTTATATTCTTCTTGTCTTCATCTTTATATTGTTCTTTTATTCTTAAGTTTACAACAATTTGACTATTGTTGTTAAAGACTTTTTGTTTTCCAACCATTAATACACTTTATATTTTGTCTTTTCTTCTTAGGTTAATAACGTTAGTTTTCTTCATTTTACCCAAATGTTATGTACCTCTAAGAGCTTTATAATAAAACTTATTCAGAAGACTTCCAATTTATTTTACAAGCAACTACTTCGAATTCTTTTATTCTTTTTTTCTTCTTGAAACTTACATTATGTAAAAGACTAAAAAGACAATTGGCTGATCATTAAATTTATAAACTAGAAGACTTGTTATGCCCCGTAAAGAAATTTGGTTTAGACCACCCGTTATATTGAGTCGCCCCTTCCATACTTAAAAGATTGTGCAATTAGTGAGTACTAATGAATTATTTATATTTTATGATAGATAAAACACAAATTAAGCATTGCCAAAAATATATGTGTAATCATTTAAAATTTATTAAATATAAATTTATAAAAATGATTCGAATTATATAAAATTCATGAATATATTAGTTGAAATAAATATTATGGATTAATATAATCTATGAATTAATTATTTAAGTCCAATAAATATGGATTTAATTATGGGAAAATTTCATAAATAGCTATGATGTGAAACATAATAGGCATCTTTAGCTGAATTGCCTATTTACATAGCATAGCTATAGTTTTAATGGCTAAACCAAATCTGATTTGTATATTCCGATTTTTATTAATTAATTATACATATAGGTTATTAAGTTGGTTTAATTAATTGAGCCAATTTCGATTATAAGAAAGGAAACAATCTGTTAAATAATGGTTATTATATCTAATTAGAATCCTTACCAAATATGACTTCTTCATCTTTCCCAATGACACAAAACTCATTGGGTCGCTGATATCGATATTTCTACAGAATTTTAATTAAAAAAATGCATTGATTTCTTTGTAAATTATACAACTAAGGTAAACACAACAATCAATTATATTACGTCATTTGTATATGTCTGAATTAATTTTAAACATTTGTATTTAAAATTTCTTTTGGTGAATCGATGTGCTATTTGCCTTTTTTTCTTTTCTTTATTTGAGCTACTAAGTACGTTTGGATCGTATTTTAATGTATATATAATGTAAATTTGATTGTATTTGTATAACTATGAATGCATTAAAAAGAGTTTATATGAAGCAGTGGTTTATTTTTTATTCGTATTTTGTATAGTTGGAATTTTATGAATACTTATTACTTCTTGAATATGATATGAAAGTGATCACTACGAACATCTAAATTTGTTTGTAATATTAAAAATGTATTTGTATATAATGGATACAATAATACATACAAAATTTTGAACCCTTTCATTTACGTATATTATTTTGTATATGTTTACCAGTAAATTGTATATATAAGTGATGTTTATATAAAATGAGTTTTATATAGTAATACAAGTGATTTGTATATCTTAATTGTATTTGTATTTGAATTAAATCAATTTGTATATGTGACTGAACAAACTATATATTAAATAAATTGTATATTAAAATTCATTTTTAATTTATCTAAAGTGATGTCTGGTATAGTAATTTTGGTGATGCATTCGGGGAAAATGAAATGACGAAAATTGTTGTGTTGCAGTTGTATATCTATAATTGTTCGGTTGTTTTTGAGTCAGAAGATGTTTCTTGTACTTTTTTTTTTTGATTTGGCAATAGAACTTACACTTGCTTCACAGTCTTGAGTTAAATCCAACGAAAAGATGAATTTCGTACCGATTCTATTGCATGCAAATGTATACCTCTAGTGATTCTCTTTGATGGAAATAGTTCCTCCATGATTAGAATGGTTGTGATTACTATACCAAAGGAATCGAGATTTTGATTGTAGAACTATAAAAAATTTGGGGAAAACGAAAAAATTATATAAATACAATCAGTTAAAAACTGATGAAAGTAAAAAAAAAAAAGGATGATACCTCGAATCAAATTAGAATGATTAGGAGACAATTTTTTAAAATTTTTTATTTGATTCTGTTGAGAGATTTATGGGGAATTGAAAGATTTATGGTGAGTTGAGAAAAATTAAGGAGATAATTATGTGGGTGTGGTAGAGAGAGGTTGTGTGTAGGTTTGTATAAAAGGGCAGTTGGGATTCTACACAATTCATACTAAAATGGTGGGACCCCCATAACCATTTTCTTAAACAAAACCCATTTTCTATAATTAATTAAAACTATAGTCATGTAGTATAATTAAGTACTAAATGTTAGCTTACTCATATAGTTTTCCCTTTGATTAAAGTCTGCTCCATAAAACTCATATGTCATGTCACTTAAATCTGATTGGCTGAAGGGAATCATGTTTCAGTCACAACTCCTCTGTTTTAAAGCTATAAATAGGGCCCTCATAATTCAGAAAAGAAACCAAGAATTCTAAAAAGAAGCTAGAGAAAGCTCGTAGATCAAAAGCTGCAGATTTCTCTACACGCTACAAGTTCAAGAATTCAAGAATTCAAGCGTTCAAGTTCAAGAACGATCAAGATTAAGACCACCGGATTCAAGATCAAGCTCGAAGCCCTTGAATTCAACTAGAAGTCAAGATCAAGATAAAGTTCAAGTTCAAGTTCATCGAAGATTCAAGAACAAACTCCAAAGCCCTTGAATCCAAGATCAAAATAAAGTTCAAGATCAAGATAATATTCAAGTTCAAGATCAAGTTCAAGTTCAAGTTCAAGACAAATTCAAGATCAAGCTAAAGAGCCCTTGAATTATATCCGAAAATGCGAATTCAGAGGAATCATGAAAATTGTAAGACTCGCACTTTAAATCAATAAAACGATTGTTGCATAATTTTCCGTTCTAGATTATTATTATCTGGACACGAATTTTATTGTCTGCAATATGAAGTAACAATTCACTATTTTTTTAAAGGGATATTTGATAGTCACTCAATAGCTAGTTAATGAGTACGATTCCACCTTGAGACATTGACGTTCAGGGGCGGACCCACGTTGGTTCCAGGGGGTTCACCCGAACCCCGTCGGCAAAAAATTACACTGTATATATAAGGTAATTTTTTGTATTTATTTTGGATATATATATTTTGAACCCCCTCAATGACAAGGAGAAAGAGATAGCCCAGTGGTATTTTCCCTGAAATTAAGTCTCATGTTGAGGGATCAAATCCCTGCATTAGCGTTTTATTTTTTTCTTTTTCAGTTTCAGTTTTTTTTGTTTTTTTTAAGGTTTCAGTTCCGTTTTCACGTTTTTTTTAGTTTTTTATTTTATAAAACATGCTAAAAGTGTGGTTTTAAACCCAAAAAAATTCAAGGGTCCGCCACTAAAACTAAATACTACTACTTTCTTGAAATTTTGTTTTGTTGGCTTATATATACACGTTTATACTTTTATTTTTCGAACCCCCTGAACGAAAATCCTGGGTCCGCCACTGTTGACGTTTCTTTATTACAAGAGAAAAATTGTTAACAAATGATAGGATATTAGCCAATTCCAATTCATGATCACTTAATTGTTGTTAAATCCTCATCTATTGTCTATGTGTTTGGTAGAGCGTATAAGAATAATGCTAAATAGAGTGTATTAAGAATGCTTACATTAGTATTGCATGTAATAGTTATGCTTGCATTAATTATACATAAATTATTTTTATGCATCGTTTGATTTAATGTATTAAAAATAGCATGCATTGCATAAAAAAATTATTTACAAAGATACCCTCCACTATAATGTTGGAAAAGATATAATAAGAGGTTTTGAGGAGAAATTGGGTCTTTAATCATGCTAATGCATGCTTTAAAACCATTGCATTGCTAATACCTAGAAATTCATGGTATTAGTAATATTCACCTTAACATACAATAGATTTGCATTAGTTATACATAGATTACGAAAGAGTACCAAACAAGGTATTAGTAATACACAAGACTAATATATGCATTCTTTTTCCTAATACACTCTATCAAACGACCCATAAATGTCCATTCCAGTTTGAGTGAAAGTCCCATTTTGGATTTTCTTTTTTCCACTTTGGGAGAGTCTCCTTTAGGAAAACATTTTCTAGAAAATATTTTTCATTTTTCCCATATTTGGTTGGCTTAAAATGTTTACCAACAACTCATTTTCCTCAAATTTAGGAACTTGACTTCCCTTCTAAAATTGAGGAAAACATTTTCCAAAACTCTACTTTATAGTTTAATTTTTTTTTCTTACCCTACCCATACCCCGTACCCAACCCTCCCCATTCAAAAAAAAATTAAAATTTTTAAATTTTCTTATTTTTTAAATTTCAAATATATTTTATCCCTACAACCAAACCACCCCCCTCAAATGTTTCAAATTTTAAGATTTTTCTTACCTCATCCAACCCCTACTAACCCTACCCCCGACCCGCCCAAAAAAAATTACTTTTGAAAAATATTTCAAATTTAATTTTTTTAATTTGTTACGCCACTCCCCCGTCACACCTCCCCCCCCCCAACCAGGCCACCCCCGTCAATTTTTCTACCTTGAATCATTTTGTTCATTTTGTTTGGTTGCTTCTTTTTGGTCCTAATTCAAGTTTGGTTGCTTCTTTTTGGTCAGTAGTGGGTAGCGGTGTGCATTCGGTTTTTCGGTTTGATTTTATACTATTCGGTTTGAATTTTTCGGTTTTGGTTTTGAAGAAGTGTAACTCAATCCGAACCAAAATAAATTTGGTTTGGTTTGGTTTTTTTCGGTTCGGTTAATGGGTTATGTCAATAATTAGAAACATAACAAAGTTATATTTGCAATTTGAAAAATAAAATAAAAATATAATATTAAATTTCTTAAATATACTTTTTAATATAAATCACAAGTAAAACGTAAAACACAATAATTAAAAGTATATCAATTATAGATGTCCAAACATAAAAAATAAACTAAATCATAATGAAAATAACAAAAAAAAGGGATAAAATGTAGAAGCAAGAGAGTGAGTACCAAACAACTATGATACTTAGCAAGCAAACCTAAATAGCTCTAAGCAAAACAATACTGAACACAAGTACTCCAACAACACCATTTGAAACTCCACAACTACAACTTGCATAGAGTCAATCAACCCAATCTAACACTCCTCACTAAATAACAATATATCAGGTATAAAACATCATAGTTTGAACCTCAACTTATACTTATATCACCAAAGTCTTTCATAATTTAATATTCACAATATCATATCATCATCCACAAATTACAAGGAACAAGATGAAGTGCAATGCAATGTACTGCAATGTCATAAAGAGTAATGCATGTCTTTCCTAATGATATACACCCGTTGTACCTCAGTATGGGACCCATGGGAGACATATTAGTCCATGCACCTACAACAGAACGTGTATCCCAATCCCTCATTACAAAATCTACCGTAGAACGTGTGGCCCAACCCTTTATTATAGAATTGGCCATGGCGTGTGTGGCCCCTCCCCTTTTTCTCATCATTTCAACAAGGCATTATCATAACAGTAATATAGCATCAATACAATTATAAAAATGTGCAAATGCTCGATGAGTTGAGAAAAATCCTCACAACAACAATCCAACACAGATAATCATGGCACGATATCTAGAATGAGCCAATGAAACATATTTTTACCCCATATTGTCATCAATAGAACTTATTCATCATATATCAAAGCACAAAATTTACGAAACCCTTCACCAATACCCATTACTCACAATCAAACAATGGTATATAAGGTTCAATACAATTAATGAAGGGTAAAGAGGTCCACTTTGAAAGTCAAGAGGGGGGGGGGTGTGAATTAAAAACTTCTTTCAGTCGACTTCCTTTGAGGAGTAGTCGACTCACCTACAAATTAGTTCGACAGTATAAAACAAGATAAGGTACTGAAAGTAAACTGACATAGGATATTTTTATACTGGTTCGGATCACTGATGTGGTGCCTAGTCCAGTCCCCTTGGGTTTCAAGGGTTTCCTTTAGATCTCGACATAATTTGCATAACCGTTCTTCTAATTCCTAGTCTTTTTTAACAAAATGGTTATTAGGTCTGGATCCCAAATAAAAGTCTCTAATAGCCCATAGGCATTTACAAAGTCAACTTGATTCACAACACACTATTAATTATATTTGCTTTCTGCCAGTTTCTCAAGATAGATATGCATATATACACATGATTATTTTTGAAGTTGACAGGTGCACATGGACCCCCACAAATACACGTGAATCCTCCTGTCACGATCCAGACCATCGTGATTGGCACCCACACTAACCCTCCGGTGGGAGAACCACTACTACAACCCAAACCAACAACAAAACCAAAATACTAAGGCATTTAAGTTACGGAAGCAAGTTAAATGCTAAGGAAAGAAATAGGGAGTTCCCATAAACTCCAAACAGAAAGTCTAACAACTAAAACAAATCGGAAGTAACACCCAAAACCTGAAAGTCAACGTACCAAAACTGTAACAAGAACCATAAATCTAAACAAACAACCCCAAACTAATGTACTAATAACAAACTAGAAAGTCTAAGTCTGAAATGTGGACATAGACAGAAAGAGAACTCATGGTAGCCCCGGAAGAACTGGCTCACCCTTGAATTTGAACGATCACTGATCTTCTAAGGGAAGTCTGTCAATAGCCGCCTGAAAATGTCCTTTACTCAACAAAGAAAGAGCAAGTGCAGTATCAGTACACAACCACATTGTACTGGTAGGATCATACAACTATCCCACTAAGTGTAACATACATAAGTCAAAACAACAATACAATAACATGCATACACCGTGACTGTAAAAACCAATCTGACGACTTGTGACACTATTACCATAGCCGCAACAAAACGAATGAAATCACGCGTCTATGAAACCAATTACCTACCCCTCTGAATATATCTCATCAGCCTTTGCAATCAAATAGAATATTCTTGCTTGCGCCTCTTTCTCACGGCTGTACTACATCCCACTATTTTTCTCTTCATTACAACTCTAGCTCTTTAAAATTCTATTCGAGTGGTGTCCCACCATCTCATAAAACTTTCCATGCAACTACGTTACTCACCAAATATTAGAAAACCACAACCTTAGATACTCGCAAGTCGTAATTACCGTACAAAATTCGCTTAACCAACAATCTTATTATATAGTTGGATCCCATCAAAATCCATCACGAGCTCTTATTACCATTACGCTTAGTCAACCTTGACTATCACTACGAAGTCAACCTTTTCATCAACATGACACCTCAAGCTCAGGTACACTCATCAAAATCAAAGGACCAACCCAACTTTTATATGCACTTCCTTACTACAATAATTTAATTGCCTTCCCCCAAGTATACTCAATGGGACTTTCTTTATCCATAAGCTTATCATTCCGATATCAATCCACTCATTTATAGCTTAAGATAAAATCACCAGTCCCCATACTACCATCATTCTTCTTAACCAACAAGACAGGAACACCCCACGGAGAAGCACTAGGAGGGATAAAACCTTAATTAAGAAGCTCCTGGATTTGAGCTTTAAGCTCTCTCAGTTTTGACACCACAGGAATAGACTCAATAGAGGGGGATTCAATCTCAACATCCCGAATATAAGACAATTACGCCAAACAATCTTGCCCCACCAGTTTCCTACCCTGCACGAAAGATATGACCTTAGCTGACTTAGACTTGTACCTCCTTCCCACTCTAACCTTTCCCTACCCAGGATCTCTAGAGTTACCGACTTAGCATTACCATTAAGCACAACATAATAAGGGAACAACCAAGTCATGCCTAAGATTATATCAAGTCAGTCATATCCAACATAACCAAATCAACCCAAATATGAAAATCCATAAAAACAACAGGACAACACGATATACATGGGTGACTATGACTGATTCTTCAACTAGGGTAGAAACATGGATGGGGGCATCAAGTATATCACAAATCATATCGAAATCTGAGGCAAATTGCACGGATACATAAACATAAGTAGAACCCGTCTCAAATAACACATAAGCCATTCGGTCACAGACAATAATTGTACTTGTGATCACTGCATCAACCCCTCAACCTCGGTTTTTCCTGGAAAGGCATAAAACTGAGCCTTGTCATCTTGACGGGCAACCTCCTTGCCTATCTGTACTGTTCCTCTACCTGCATTACCATTTCCACGGCCTCCACAACTTTATCGATTTCCTCCTCATATGTGCAGGTTCTCCACAGTTGTAACACACATAATAACCTAACCAGGTAAGCATTGTTGCTATTGGGGCAGTCGTATCCTGACCCTCTTTCATATACAATCAATTCATGAAATCTTAGTATAACTTCTAACCTCAATTGACATAACTTAATTTCATCATTCGTTGGATAACCCACACTTGTTATGACAATAATACTAAATGTATTTTCCAAAGTAATGGTGTTCATTTTCTAGTCGTCCCTTACCAAAATTTCTTGAATATTGTCACCTATAAACTTGAATCTACAAATCTGACCTTAATCCCTTCACAAGCGACGATAGTAGCTAGCGAGCCCCACAAAACTCTTAATTTCAGTCACAAAACTAAGTCGAACCAAATTCCTGACTGCTTCAATCTTTTGGGGATCTACCATTACCCCTTCCCTTGAAGCTTCATGCCCCAAAAAGGCAACCGAAGTCAACAAAAATTCACACTTAGAAAATTTCGCACACCCCTTTTTTTTTTGTAAGCACATGGATGCTAGTTTTTCTACTGTTTTTGACAGCATTCAATTTATTACAGGGTTTTATAGTCTATCCTTGATTGTTGAACACTGATTGAATTGCAAGAATTAGTTCGGATTCGTTTTGGGTTCTATAAGGAGACTTGGGAAAAACAGAGGAGATAGGGCTGAAGTTCTGTCTCGCCCTGTCCCGCTCTAGCAGGGAATTCTCGCTCTGGCGGCCTGGCGCTTGCGAAAAAATCCCGCCCCAACGACTCAAACGAAAACAATACCCAGGCAATAATTTTTTCTGGGGTTTTTCTCTTTTCTAAATCTCCCAACGATTTTCAGTTTTACTGAGCAATTTAGGATAATCCTCTGAACTAGGATAATCATTGTCTACCCCGAGTAAATCCAATGATACACAATCCAACTCATTCTCATTAATTTAACACCATATCCCACACATCCCCAGGATACACCCAACACTCACAGAGTTAATACTCAAGCGCAAGACACGTCCATATCTCTTTTACGAATCACCTCGTACATTATCTAGACCCTTGCATCGAACTTAGTCGTGAGCTTCTTTTCACAACAAGTTTCATGATACTTAACAATTACAGCATGCATAGTTTCAATCAGTTCAGCCAGCATATTGCACATACCAAAATTCAGACCCACACTTATTGTGCACATGATCATATCATCACATCCAAGCAAATACAACTTCCACATTCACAGTTAATTCAGGCAACAAGGAACACGCATTCACGATTTTCAACTTACAACTCACAGGTAGGCCTGATTTCTAAATTAATTTTTTCCATAAATGACCATTACCGATCTCCCAGTACAAGAGCAAACATGTAAACTGATGCACCCTTCACCTAGTCAAAGTATCATTTATCCGAGGCAGTGAATACTTGTTCCGAATGGTGATCCTATTCAACTGTCTGTAGTCTATACACATCCTCTCTTACTAGTGATGGTGTTACCACTTTTGTTGCTCTAATTCGGACCACAGAGTGAAGGAGGAAAGATACCAATTTGTATCACCCAGATAGCAATTGGATTCAAGTCATAGCACGAATGAGTAGAAATAAGTGATTTTTTCCTGAAGTCATAGAGCCTCTCGAAGAAAAGTACGGACGTCTTCGTACCATTCTGCAAGACTCTACTAGACTCGTTTTAGTACATTTAGATCAACAAACCTAGGGCTCTGATACCAACTTTGTCACGACTCAGACCATCGTGATTGGAGCCCACACTAACCCTCCGGTGGGAGAACCACTACTACAACCCAAACCAACAACTAAACCAAAATACTAAGGCATTTAAGTTACGGAAGCAAGTTCAATGCTAAGGAAAGAAATAGGGAGTTGCCATAAACTCCAAACAAAAGTCTAACAACTAAAACAAATGAGGAAGTAACACCTAGAACCTGAAAGTAAATGTACGAAAACTCTAACAAGATCCATAAATCTAAACAAGAAGGGTTACAACCCCAAACTAATGTACTAATAACTAACTAGAAAGTCTAACTCCAAAATGTGGACGTAGACAGAAAGAGAACTTATGGCAGCCCGGAAGAACTGACTCACCCTTGAATTCGAACGATAACTGATCTTCTAAGAGAGGTCTGTCAATAGCCGCCTGAAGATGCCCTGTACTCAACAAAGAAAAAGCAAGTGCAGTATCAGTACACAACCATAGTGTACTGGTAAGATCACGTGACTATCCCACTAAGTGCAACATACATAAGTCAAAACAATAATACAATAACATGCATACACCGAACATATATAATATCATCATCACTTACGAACAACGAACAGTTTCACGATTTCTCAAATATCATAGTTATATCAAGTCATTGGTCCTCTCATGGAATCCAAACCCAAACAGTTAGCATACCAGAACGTGGTACCCGATCCAATGTTTATGCCGAAATGTGGCAATTGATCCCATATTTATGCCGAAATGTGGCAACCGATCCAAGTTAGTGTGTCGAAACGCAACACCCGATCCATTCAACAAGTCACAACCACAATCACAAAGTTCATTCTTATAATCATACAATCAAGTCATGATTCATGGCATTCATCATTCATATATCCTCATTTACAATTAATGTGATCAATAATGCAACATTCGCATACATACATGTATCATAATGAAGCAAGAACAAACATACATCACACAATCATAGAATCACAACCATCACCTACCTCGAATCCAAGCTTGAATCCCCTAAGACACTTGAATCTTCCCTTTCGGGATTCTTCCCTCTTGTTCATGGTCTAAAAACATACAATTAACGCAAGGATCAACAAACGAGACCTAATTACCCATATTATAATCAATAATATCAATCCTAAGTCAAACCCTTGATCCCCATACCCAGATTAGGGATTTTTCCACCATAATTCCCAGATCAAAACCTTCCCCCATCGATATTTACCAATGAATTTACATTCTACGGGTCGAAACATGGATTCGGGGAGTAAATGTAACATCCCAGAATTTTTTTGAGCTAAGACTTGAACCATCCCTTGTTGTAAGTAGGATTTTACCGAGGAATTAAAATTTCTTAAATGTTAAGTTCACTAGATGTAGCACCTTCAGTTCGAAAAAGAATTAAATTGGAAATAGCAAAATCTGAAATTTTGCAAGTTAAGCTAAGTATGAGTTTTGGGTCGACTTCAAACGATCATAAATCCAAGCTCAAGATGATTTAGGTGTTATACCTAGCACCATAGGAAATACCTTTGAATTATCTTTCCAACGCCGCTGAGTTTGCTAAGTTTCGAGTTCGGATGAGTGAGATATGACATTTTGAAGTTAGGCTGTCCAGTTAAGGAAAGTCAAAACCGGGTTTTAGAGGGGTATTTTAGTCTTTTCCTTACCCAATCAGATTTAATTCATTTTTAGTAATATTTTAAGGGTATAATCTGATTAGGTTCGGTTTTATAATCCTAGTTTAAGCCTAGGGTTTTAGTTGAGAGAAAAGAAGACAAAAGAAGAAGAGAAAAGAGGAGAGGACCAAACGCTCGTCGAGATTCTTGCGTCTTGTTGTGGATTTTTGCCATGGGTTTAATCCCTAAGAGGTATGTGAGATCACATAGCGTTGGGTTAGTTGGGATTAAGGAGTTTCTTGATGTTAAAGTGTTGTTTCCTTGAGTTTTTTGGGTTAGATTTTGTGTATATGATTTGGGTACATGAATCTAAAGTGAATTTGAGAAAAAGAATCGGATTAAAACGAATTAGGATCAGAAAATGAGATCAAAAGTTTGTCAGAATTTTGCCTGAAGGAAGGCTGGCGCGACGCGCCCCTGTAGCACCCGAGGGGCTGGCGCGGTGCGCCTGTAGTACGCCCGAAATGAGCTCTAGTAAGTTGGGGGCTGGCGCGGCGCTCCCAGGAGGAGCCCAAATCGTCATTTTTCGTCAATTCTTCGTCGTCTAGCCTATTTAAGTTCTTCTAAACTGTACTAACACTTTCCATTGATTCTAACTACTCTAAATGACTTCTAAACATCTAGAAATCATCCAAAAACTTGAATCATAACCTTGAATCCATAAATTCAAATTCAAGGAAAGTTAAGAGCCAAGTTTAGGAAGTTCTTCGAGTCTTTTCAAGAAGCCTTTTGCAAATGCTTTTAACTTTGATTTAAGATTTAAAGTTCAAGTTGAGTAAAGAGTAAAGATTGACGTTCATTTCTTCAAAAGTATATGGGGACTAAGTATTCCCAAAGAGATTTAAAATGTTTTCATATTTAAATAAGAACGAAAACTGAGATTTTCAAAGAGCCTTCGGGCTAGTTGTCAGAAAAGAGAAATAACTTTCTAAATGAAGCAAGCAGGGAAACTGAGATTTCCGAGATAGCCTTTGAACTATGTTTTTGAGCACTAATCTCAAATCACAGAAGAAGTATGTTTTTAAACATAAAGAACTAAGTATATTTTTGGGAGTAGTATTGAGCACCGATATAGGGACAAGCTTGAGTTCAGAGAACTCACATTTCCATAAACCATGTAGCCATCATGGGTAGAAAAGGTTCATACTTTTTAGATGTCACAATAGACTAGTGGATCCAGTTAGTGATTTAGCTTCCTATATCACGACAAGGTATAGGATGGGCCTCGACAGAGTGAGGTAAAGCGCTGTATCATCACTATAGTTCTTAAGTGATGGTTGTCGGTTAGAGAAACTCCCACAGCAGTAGTAGTATGGTTCCTCAAGGGGTTCTGCTTAGTGTGAATGGGGGTATGAGACTTCATTCATGCATTGGACAAGTAGGCTTTGAGAGGGAGCATGGTTTGTCTTTTTATGATATTATGATTATGAATTGACAGCATGTTTTCAACAATTTTTCTTTATATTGCACTTATTTTAAACTGATTTATAATGAAATGAGTTTATTTAAGTATTCAAGAGTTCAGAAGAGCCAAGGTAAGTGTTTCTTTCATAATCTCTTTCGAGCCTATTTTGTTTTAGCATTCCAAATTGCATACTCGTACATTCAATGTACTGATGCCAGTTGGCCTGCATCTTCTTATGATGCAGAAACAAGTAACTAGGATCGGCATTCGTTGATCCAGTGAGCAGTTCAGAGTCTGTTGGTGAGCCTCTTTGCATTCCAAAGGACTCTTTCACATTGCTTTCAATTTTAGTATTAGTTCATTAAGATGTCGTGGGCCTATCCCGACATCCATCTTAGTTGTTTAGAGGCTTTATAGATTGTCAGACAGTCAGACAGTCCGTTAGTGAATTCAGCTGTCTTTACTTTTCATTTCATATGTTAAGACTCGAGATGCCATTTTGGCCAAGTTGAATGTTGACTATTAAACATTCTAAGTTATTTCATTAGTTAAGTTGAGTAGTGTGCTATTGATCTTTATAAATAAGTATATAATCTTCCGCTGTGTTAAGTAAGCCAGGCCAAGGGTTCGCTTGGGGCCAGCAATGGTCTTCGAGTGCCGGCCACGTCTAGGGTGTATGTTAGGGGCGTGAGAAACTTGGTATTATAGCACAGATTTTAAGTGTCCTAGGGTTTCTATGAAGCCGTGTCAGTAGGTTCTCATTTATGGTTGTGAGGTCCCCACTTTTATAAATGAGGGACTGCAGACATTTAAGAAAAGTTTCCCTTCTTTCATACTCTTAATCGTGCAATAGAGCTATGCCATAGAATTTATTCATACTCATGCGGTTCTCGAAATTGATTCGACTATCCATCATACTAGAGGTGGTTGAATAGAAAAGTCAGTCCTCAGTCGACGAGTTGTTCTTAGAAGAGTCTTGAGAAAGTCATGAGACTCCAGAGGGGCTTAATAGAAGTCCAAGAGTAAGTTAAGTGTTCAGTTTTAAAGGAATGCCCTCATATTCATATGAATCATGCATTTGAGCTAAAAGCGAGTTGTACTCTCTTCCCTGAGCCTTGTTTCAGCTGAGATCCTTTTTAAGAGGTATGTTTAGAGCTTGAGTAGTATTTTTACCCGAAAAGGTAGCATGAGTTATGAGATCATGAGCAGTAGTAGTGAAAGTGCCCAAAGTTAGAGGAAAGTATGAAGAAGTTTAGTAATCTAAGTAAGGGAGATGGTGTTTTGAGAAAGTATGTTACTATAGTCATTCACCTAACAAGTTAGTAATGAGGAATTTTCCCTTATGGGTAGAGTAAGAGTTGCTAGTCAAGATGAGATAGAGTATATGTTTGTTAACCAGAATAGAGTTGATGTCGATGTGCCATCGTATTAGAGGAGACTAAATTGATGTGTTGAATAAAAGAGCGGAGTATTTATGAAGTGATAGATCTAAGTTAGGCTTATGATTTGTTTGAGAGGGTCATGATGTTCAGAAGATTATAGAACTGATCAAGCAATGAGGTATGGTATGGTAGGCGAGCAATCGTATTGATATTCGAGTTTAGTCATAAATATTAAGCTTGAATTCAAGATGAGTGTCATGATCAAAATAATAGCAACATTAGGGTGATGATTGATACGCTCAAATTACACCTCCTTTCAGAAGCATAAGCGATCGTTATCAAGTAAAGAACCCAACTTGTAGGTTGGGATCGATCCCACGAGGAAAATGGTTTAGACTTTACTTTTAACCAACAATTATATTCAATTAGTCAAATTATTTCCAGAAACAGGTAATAAAAAGGGGGGTTGTGCTTGTGTAAAACA